>JAVTVY010008683.1:0-47637 GCA_036873755.1 Hanleya hanleyi
GGATCGTTATCCTTTTGTTTATATCAATCAGTTGCCAGAATCTAAACTGTTCATTAAGATTCTCAGACTATGCTGATTTTTAATTCTTGTATATGTTTCGCAGATTGACGATTCGGTCCTACCGACAATGCAACGAGAAGATTTGGCGGTGTATATTCCCAAATACGGTGATCAGCTTGCGGCAATAGCCCATTGCAAAATGACATCAGATGTAACTGGCGCCAATAAGGAGGCAACCCTGAGAAGAATAGAAAACAAGATCTCATTTGGCTCCCGAAAAACGCAACGTGGTAAAATGACCGCTGTAGGCCTAGTCCGAGTTGGCAATAATAATGCTACTAAGGAAACCAGGCGTTTAGAAATCGGATGGAAAGATTTTGATTCAAGAGCAAAAGAAGGAAAACGAAGCTACAAGCAAGTGAGAAGAGACGGAGGTGGAGGTACCAGACACCTCACGCTGCACAAGACAACAACTAAGCATGAGATCTTGACAAAAGCTCAGGATACATTCTTTCCGAATGGTCTAAATTCCCGTGGCCGGCTGGTCGATTACCAAGTAGAATTGAAGGACTTTGGTCATGGTTTTATTGACATGGCCTCCACCTTGAACGACATTTATGAGAGTTCACATCTCAAAATGGTACGGCTATATTTGGTGACAACGCGCAAGGCACCGGGGGAATCGTTTTCTAGTCCCAGTGCCACTGAATCTAGTAAGAAGTCGGAAACAGCTCATCATCTGACTGACGAAACGTCCTCTCTTGATTCACTACCTGAATCTGGTATATATCTTCACCAAAATCAATCTGGGATTAATTCTGCCTCTCACATTAGCACCCAACCACTTAGAGATGACTCTTTGTTGGATTTTGATATGGATACTAGTCCTGTTTGGAGACCGCTTGTAGCAACATCCGCTGAAAACAGATCCGACAGACGCCTACCGGATAAGTCAGGCCCCGACCTTTCAGAGGAGGGAACCTCAGAGCAGACAAACGTGGGAAATACTGCACCAATCGCCGGTGCTGATTCTTCTCTGGTAACAGTATGACAAGATAGTGACTGTGAGATAATATTTAATACTGATGTGGATGAAGATTTTTTTTGAAGTTTACCAACGGTGGTATATGAAGAGAAACGTGCAAGTATACTGACAGTTCGAAGGGGCTATGCATTTGATGACTTAAAGAATGCTTTTTTGGAAGCTAGTTTAGTAAACGAAACTATTGATATCAGAATGCAACTGTCATCAGGGGAGATGGAACTAGGAAGTGGTGACGGAGTATACCGGGACTGCCTGACCGAGTTTTGGACTGCGTTTTATGAACGCTGTACTCTGGGATCTGACCTCAAGGTCCCCTTCATTCGTCATGATTTCCAAGAAGCGGAATGGCAAGCAATAGGAAGAGTGTTGGTCAGTGGGTGGAAGGAAGTGGGATACTTTCCATCACAACTCTCCCCAAGTTTTCTGCATGAAGTCATGTATGGTTCACCAGCTCCTGGTGTTCTTCTGGACGAGTTCTTCTCATATGTGTCGAAGTCTGACAAGGACACTTTGAAATCCGCATTGGAAGATTTTGAAGCTGAAGAATTAGATGACATCCTTGAAATCCTTGAAAGATTTGACTGTCGGCAACTTCCAAACGAAGGGAACCTTAAAGCTATCCTGACCCAAATTGCACACACAAAACTAATCCAAGCACCCATGTACGTTATCGACTGCTGGCGTCCAATAATGGAGCAAATAAAGCCCACCTTCTCTCAAGAAACTCTTCAGGCCATGTCGACAAACAGAAATCCGTCCCGCAAAAAAGTCATCAAACAAATCAAATTTCCAAGAATGATGAACATTCGACAAAAATCGACATCGAATTATCTAAAGGACTACATAAGGGAAGTGAATGACGACGTGCTCAAGGCATTTCTTCGATTCTGCACTGGAGCTGACATTCTGCTGGATAAGCCTATCTGTGTAGAATTTGTGGAAACCAAAGGTCTCAAGAGTCGTCCAGTAGCTCACACGTGTGGTCTCTCCTTGCAACTACCCGTGGACTACAATGATTACCCAGATTTCCGTTCGCAAATGAATGCAGTCTTAAAGAGTGGTGTCTGGGTGATGGACTATGTATAGTGTGCAGGTGTCCGACTTACATCTTGTCTACATAGCAGTCTAATTAACTTGTTCAAGCGTTCTCCGATTTTGACATATTCCTGGTTGCGCTGACAGGTTCTTTAATACATCATGTATGAGCTTTCTGTTGACTTCCTGTTGCCACTTAGTGACCTAGAACTTTATCGTGTTTAAGCTCCACGGATGTTGACGTCCTGAGCGCTTACAGGCGCAGTATTTTATGATATGTGAGCTTACGCAGATGGTGGCGCTTACAGGCGCAGTATATTATCATATGTGAGCTTCCGCAGATGTTGACGTCCTGGTGGCGCTTACAGGCGCAGTATGTTATCATATGTGAGCTTCCGCAGATGTTGACGTCCTGGTGGCGCTTAAAGATGCAGTACGCTATCGTGTAAAAGCTGCCACAGATATTGACGCCCTCAGCGGTTGGCCTTTACAGACGCAGTACGTTGTATTATTGACGCTTTGATGACGCTTACAGACAGGGTATGTCATCGTGTATGAGGGTTCACAAATATGTACGATTTGATGGCGCTTCACGCACTACTCTGATCATCCGGAGATTTATTGGGGAGACGTCATACTGAAAGTTGTATCTTCATGTCTTTTGGGACATAATGGAGTATACAATCTCGCTCACAGACAATGGACGCTTTTCTGAAGACACTATAGGTTAGAAACTTCAAAAGCACGTGTTCACAGCAATAATGTTTTTGGAGATGTGTTTTTAGATCCAAGTGCTTTTATCGCATACAAGTTTTTGCGCATAATTCTTTTCTTTTCATTTTTGTTCTCTGGTGCTGGATAAAAAGTTAGTTGCAATTTTGTCCGAGCTTCCAGTAACCCTACAACAAGAAAACGGTTAATATCTGATAGAATGTCTGGGTTGGTGTTAAGTGGCGAGACCACGAAGCGTAGTAGGTACCCTTGTCGCAGTAAACAAATCGTAAAACATCAGTCTGCTGTTCTGATGTACTTACCTCACATAAATTCATTAATGGATAATTTTCCTTCGTGATCATCTCAATTTTGTGAGGGACCCTCGGTGGCCGAGCAGTCTACGGCGTTTCGCTGGTGATCGCTCGGCTCACACCGCTGAACCGGTGCGGGTTCGAGTCCAGCAGCTCCATGTGTGAAAGTTTTTTCATTTACTTGTCGACGGGCTGTGGTTCTCTTCGGGTACTCCGGCTTCCTCCACCAACCACACTGACTGTCACCATATGAGTGAAACAACCTTGAGTGTGACATTATGCCAAATCCCCCATTTTTTCCATGATCGGCTCCATTTTTTCCAATGGCACAGTTGACCTTGCCACGGTCAGCTTTTGACGTGAACAGCACAGGCGAACATGTGTGTGGGTTGCACCTTATAAACAGCTTGGTGAGGTGAGTGAACTGAATATACTGTGGGTGTTCATGACAATCAATGTCCACAGAACAACAGGCCATTCATTTGAAAAATGAAATAAAATCACTAATAATAAGCTTACAGTGAAACCGACCATGACGGGAAATTATTTATCAATGAATATATGCGAGCGAAGTGCATTAGAACGGCCAATGGTTTTTAAAGAATTTCTTACCGACGACACCTGGTGGTCTCGTCAGGTACCGTGTTCTGGGGTGATAAGTCTCTAACCCCAACTCAGACAATCTCGCAGACATTAACCGCCGTCTGTGTGGAAGGTTAGAATAAGGTTATACTATTTGCAATTATGAACTTTCGATCACATTGGCCCAGATTGATACAGAGGAGTAATTTAAAACCTAATAATTAGCCGTCTGTATTGTCTATGCCTTAAGTATAAGAGTATGGATGGCTGAGTGCCAGTTGTTGATGAGTTCACTCATAACCGATGTGTGGTCTCGATCAATTTTCTCATGATATATATAAACTTTATTTACGGCGGTATAACAGTATGTCCATCAACAAGATGCCAAAAGCCAGAGGTAATTCCCCAAAAGTTTGCCCAGTGGTGACTATGACATTAGTTTCTCAATGAATATATTTTATATGAATGTGGTTTTAATGTTGTCTCTTTCGTAACTATTAATGAATCTCATCGACGTTTGCAGAATGTCGTTTTGTCTGCTTGTCTGCTTTATATCCTGATATGTCGGCGGCCTCCTGATATGTCGGCGGCCTCATTTCTTGATATGACCAAGAAAGAGTTTATATTTTAAGTTTCGTTTTGGAAAGTGCGCATGACATTGAAGTTTCTTTTATGTCAAGATGCGCAAACTGGAGGATAAAACACTATGGTTGTATTGTGAATTACAAGGAAGAACTGCGAGGGAATTCCTGACTGCAAGTGATATTGTTTCAATCGTAAATATTGCCATCGTCAGAATGTATGAAATAAGTAGAGTTATAGAGGTGTAGCGTTTATCCGTAAAACTCTTTTTCGTAACAATTTTACGTAACAGGCAATTTTACAATAACTACTAATGACACTATATTGCACGTGGAATATTTGCGTCATTAGCACCATCATGTTCCCAGCTAATGTCACACTTTCATTCTGAGGATATATGCGCTTACAATTCGTCTTATGATTGGTAACAGCGCCACTGGCCTTGAACCGCGAATGTGATCACTGGGACGAGTCCTGTCGCATGCATTCCTTTCGCCGCACGGAATCGGAGGTATTATGTTTGATGGGTTATCATCAGATCAGAAAGTTTGTTCTCGTGCGCACTTGTGTTGTGACAGTAGTGTTTATCCGTTAAGTTTACAAGAATGACCAAAGAAAATGGAATACAGGTAGTAACTTCTAATGACACAATTTCACGATTGTGCCATGCGACATCATCGACATCAGGAACATAACCCTACAACTGCCAATGACACAATTGTCCCATCTGTTGGCGCTACAAAGCGACATTTCATACAAAGAAAATCCCTAAGTTTATAGTTTGAAAGCTGACTTTCAAAAGTGACGGCATACAGCACTCCTTACCGAATGTAAACCAATAATATCACAATTTCAGCCGTAACATTACATCGACATATTGTATATATATATATCTTAAAAATCCCCATAACAATATACTCACACTGGAGATTCAATCATTGGAACTTTCGGGTTTTTGCCGAAATAATCAGACCTCTCGGGTCGGCAACGCTATTCATCGGGTAAAAATGGCGGATTTTGGCCGACAGATGCCGCCCAGCGACGGAAACCTGCCCGGATTGGAGAAGCCAGCAATGTAAGTACTTCAAGGTACCCACCAGTTGGTGATCCGCATTGTTAGGAATCGTTCGAGGTAACTTACCAAATGCGCTGGCGTCTGGGGTTTTCTGACGAAGCTCCACAATTTCGCTAGTCACACGTGCCTTCAAACTTTTGGAGCTAAATCGAGTGTAAACGGGCACTACAGCCCAAATTAGACTTTTTATACCTGAGAACCCTCAACAAACTGATAGTACAATGCGGTTTGCGGTCATATCATCAACTGTCGAACGTTCTTTCACCCTTGTTTTCCTATGGTTCAACAATATCATTCGGTAAACGGATCTTAAGGGTGAGAGTCGTCGTACTTTCGGGTAATCATGTCGAAATAGTTTCATTTTAGCAAATTTTCTGCTCAATCATCAATTAATTATGTTATCAAGCCGAACAAAAATGATAGGCCCTATATCCCATACATGTGTGTTTAAGAGGGAAATCGCCTGAGGCTTGAAGGTATCGTACGTCGAAAGTAATCGTCAAAAAGTAATGGACTAATCATTGACGTTTCTTCGTAATTATATCTGTGTGCATCTCAGTATTACTTCACGAATAATGTTGTTTTCTGATTTCAGAATGGAACTAACAAAACGCACTCGAAAACGGCGTGCGCCGAGTCTGAAGCTTTATCGCACAAAGCGCCATAGGCCCAGGTCCCAGTTCCCCAGCAATTTAACTGATAGACATGTAGAACTTCTGGAGAGACGTCCTTCGAAAACGAGAGTTATGGTCAGAAATTCTGGACGAGAAACGATCAGAAGGCCATTGACATTTCATTTGACAGGTGGGTTTATTCCGGTCATACTAAAAACTGCGCGGAACTGCACGGAACTGTACAGAACTGCGCGGAGCTTAATTGCAACTGCGCGTGGATTATTTGATGGATTTTTCATTATTTGCTGACGACCAGAATATTGATATTAATAAAACGGACAACACAATCCGCAAAATGCGAATGAAAAACGATCCGTAAACTACTACTTCAAACAAATATTAGTCTTGGGGTCATCATATTCGAAAATGTATTAATATACGGTAATATAGGCAAAATGCGAATGGCCACGACAGAATTTCCACTGTCCCATGATATATTTCAGCAGGCCGCGATCTGTCGCTTGAAACCAGAAAGAACGAAATTCAAATTCGCGGAAATTATGTTTCACTGCCCGGAGATTCGCTTCGCTGGAATGGAATCGTTAATATTAGAGCACCTTATTCTACCTTATTCGTTGTCATTTCACCTGGAATCATCATGCTCGAATACGCACTACCCAGTGTAATACAAACTTCCACTTGCCTCGTATTTGAACTGTCCACGCTGTTGGGAGGGGAGCGAATGATTCTGCGCAGTTGGAACAGGCTCCACTCAGTAAGATCTACTGTTATCTTGAAACAAATCATCAAAGCACTTTTGAGTTGTTTTGTATTAAACCTGATAACACTAGCCAGTTCTTTTTTTCTAATATTATTTCTTTATACGGGGTTCGACAACAGATCCGGTCTGTTGAAAGTTGATGACACCCCGATGCATCATGATGAACCCATGCAGGTCATGATAACGAATGATGTGTGGTCGATTACTCGACTCTTGTGAATCTCTGGGCAGAAAAACTTATTTTCCGCGCAGTTACTTATTTTCCGCGCAGTTGAGATTCCCGCGCAGTTGAGATTCCGCGCAGAAAGATTTGTTATGGGAATTCGCATTTCCACAGTTGGTACATATTCGAACGCGATTATTTCCAGGTCATATGACAACGAATTTCACTTGCGTTCACTTACTTAACCAATGGATCAATGAGTCTCAATTCAGTCTAACATCAAGTTTGACTGCCGAGATTCAGTTCGCTTGAAATAAGTTAATATATGAATTTCAGCTGGATATAAATGTAAACTGCGCGGAAATCAAGTTTTACTTCCCGGAGATTTCAACTGTCTGTAAATAAAAATTGTGTACTAATATCTATTTTAACTGCGCAGAAACCAAGATTAACTTCTCGGAGATTCTGAGAGATCTTGGATAGACAAAAGAAGGCTTACAAGAAAATATATTGAGAATTGTTTTTTTCGTCCATGAAATAAATTTTTACTGTCCGGGAAATTCAAATATAAACGTGAGATTACACTTGCTTGGGCTAAGGGTTTTGTGTATACATTTCAACTGTCCGTAATTTCTGCAATCTTAACTGTACGAAACTGAAGTCGCCGTATAAGTTGGGTATAAATTTCGAAACAAACAATTATATTCCAGTAAAAAGAAAAAAGTTTTAAATAATAATGAATAATTTATTGGCATAATATCTTTAGACGTGACGGCTACATAAAATGTCAAACGGGCCTCATAACTACAACAATATGCATCCAAACTACATTTAAAACATATTGGTATGAGCTACGAATAAATAATATACTATCTAATAGCAAGGTATGAAAAAATATATCATGGAACAGTGGCAATTCTGTCGTGGCCATTCGTATTTTTCGTATATTACCGTATATTAATACATTTTCGTATATGATGGCCCCAAAGACTAATATTTGTTTGAAGTAGTAGTTTACGGACCGCTTTTCATTCGCATTTTGCGGATTTTGTTGTCCGTTTTATTAATATCAATATTCTGTTCGTCAGCAAAATAATGAAAAATCCATCAAATAATCCACGCGCAGTTGAAATTAAGCTTCGCACAGTTCCGCGCTGCAACAAATTCGCTCTGAAAACCAATCCGCCATAATTCTGTATACTCCGTACCAGCCCTATTAAGCCAGAACAGTTACTGGAACAAACCGTTTAAAATAGCAATCAATGAACGGACGGCGTTATTGCACGCTTCGCTGGGTTCACACATGGGCGTCTCTCTAGTCAAGATATTCACGGTTATTCACAACTTAAGTTCAAAGGCACATTGCCTGGTTTATATTTTTATCAAATATGGGCATATCCGAAAAAGTCATGAGCTCGCGAAGGCTGGTCTAAAAGTTTATTAATAAACGACCGATCTTAGTCCTGACGAATTCGTCTTCTGTCATGGCTCGGCTTTGTCAAACTAACCATGACTAGAGATGATATGAAAACCCAGCTGCCTGTACAATATAAACGCACCGACCCGTGCTTGAAGAGAAAATAGCTATGGAAAATTGAAGAAACAATTGAAGAGAATATAGCTGTGGATTCTTCATTGTGACGCCACGACCATGGTAGGCCGTAGGGGGCAAAAATCTGCATTTGGTGTAGACATATTATTAGCCAATCACAGAGCTGTTTTACGTATTGACATTATTACCTGTCTACGTGCAATTTAATTCAATATCTTATCGAATTATTTTATATATGTATACGGATACAAAATGATTCGATACAGTATCTAAATCATCTGAAATGCGTATACAAATTAGTTTGATGTAGCATTGAAATATTCGATGCAGTATCTAAAAAATATGTATACGGATATAAAATAATTCGATATGATATCTAATTAAATTGTATGTGGACGCAAAATAATGAATGTCAACACGTAAAAAAGCTCTGTGATTGGCTAAGAATATGTGTCTACACGAAATGTCGATTTTTCTCTCCTACGGTCAACCATATACGACGTTAGAAAACGCTACATTTTATCAATGTAGGCATGCGCCTTGTTTCTTGGAGATGGTTGGGTCGTTTTACCCGGCCAGGCCCAGAGGTTGACGCACACAGGGCGGTGAAAACGTACATATAGACCTTCATGTATTACGGCAACGTTCATTGCCATACACTTCCCACAGTTTTCAAAAGTCGCATATTTCGACACATGGAGCAAATAAGGCATAACTGCTTTCTTATACGTTGCAGATTAAATCTTGATACCGGTACAGCATGGTATCACTACATACGATTCTAAACAAACCTGTGATTTCCAGTCTGTATTTCCGTGTGTCTATCCAAAGTGTACTGAGATGTGTAAAACTTCATGCAATATGTGCATTGGAAGCTCGAAGAGATTTGCTTCGCTTTCTAGTGTCGGGTAAAATCGCACTTCTCTGCAAACTGTGCCTCACACAATTCACATGGGATGTTCTTCCCGTTATGAGTCTGTTCATGCCTCTTCAAATTATATGGTCTCTTGAATATCTTGCCACATTGTGTACACCTAAAAGCCATGGTCTCCGGAAGCTGCTGTGCTTTATCAGGCGTGCTCGTCAATGGTACCGACAGATCAACATCCTCTATCACATCAACGCCACTTAGGCCTGTTTCGTCGATGGTTATACTGGACAGGTCCAAAGGCAACTCTTGTATTCCAGATACATCCATTGAACTAAAGAAGACAATTAATATAATAGCACTTATGACAAAAAGTATTTAATTTTTGTACGATTTGGAGAAAAACACTAAAATAATAAAAAATATTTTAACATGCTTACCCGAGAGTACGACGACTCCCACCCTTAAGATCCGTTTACCGAATGATAATGTTGAACCATAGTAAAACAAGGATGAAAGAAAATTCGACAGTTGATGATATGACCGCAAACCGCATTATACTATTAGTTTGTTGTGGTTCTCAGGGTAGAACAAGTCTAATTTGGGCTGTATTGCCCATTTACACTCGATTTAGCGCCAAAAGTTTGAAGGCACGTGTGACTAGCGGAATTGTGGAGCTTCGTCAGTAAACCCCAGACGGCAGCGCATTTGTTAAGTCACCTTGAACGATTCCTAACAAAGCGGATCACCAACTGGTGGGTACCTTGAAGTACTTACATTGCTGGTTCCTCCAATCCGGGCAGGTTTACGTCGCTGGGCGGCATCTGTCGGCCAAAATCCGCCATTTTTACCCGATGAATAGCGTTGCCGACCCGAGAGGTCTGATTACTTCGGCAAAAACCCGAAAGTTCCAATGATTGAATCTCCAGTGTGATACTAAGAGGTAAAAAAAAACAACATACACATGTCCACCAACCCCGTCTCATATCAGATTTGAGTGAATTTTTACGTCACAAAACTGGGATATTCTCAAATACGCATGTCCATCAACCCCGTCTCACATCAGATTTGAGTGAGATTTTATGTCACAAAACTGGTATATTTTCAAATACACATGTACATCAACCCCGTCTCACATCAGATTTGAGTGAGCTTTTACGTCACAAAACTGGGATATTTTCAAATACACATGTCCATCAACCCCGTCTCACATCACTTTTGACTGAGCTTTTACAGCACAAAACTGGGAAATTATCTACATATGAAGCACAGCCTGTTGTACAGATTTGAATAATTCAACTTTTGGCCTCAGCAACGTAACATGAGGAATTTTTGCCGGGTAAACGCCACATCTTCTTCATTGCTAATGTTTATATTGTGATTTACAACATCATGCTTGTCTTATATCCAGGACAAGTACAGAAACTTCACTAAACTATATACCGTCTATATTATTGTAATGTTCATATATTTTAGTAATTTATGCCATTTTAGCAAGTGTTGGAGCACTGGATTAGTGATGCTACCACACAAATATTATCAACCTTATGTACTTTTTCTTTTATAATTATTTGTGCCAATATATAGTTATTTAGTATTTTTTTATGGTGTAGGGTGGTTTTCTTGAATTTCGTTAATTGATGTTTTGCGTCTGTGTTGGTACGTTTATGCCATCAAGAATACTCTGGCATCTGAGTGATAGCATTAGATATGCCGTCCTCGGGATCAGTTAATTGTCACTTAAATTTCCCATGTGTTAGTTAATATTGTGGTAAACTACCGTACCGGTGGTGCTACCTTGTTTTCGAACTTCTTGTTTAGTTTACTTTTTCTTCCCAGTGTCGTATATCGTTGTCACTGCATTGTGCTTGGAATAATTGCCAGTACCGGTACATTATTTTTCATTTCAAAGAATAGAAAATGTGAAACATGAAATGCATAGGTTTTATATTTTATTTTCCAATCGTTATTACGAAATAATATTTCGAAATATATAGTCTTGGCTTCGAATTTCTCTCTCTCGAATTGCTTATAGCTCTGAAAGGTTGGGAAGCTCAAAACGATCTAAGTTAGCTTCAGACAGATAAGATAAACCGATAATTCTATTTCTTGCCATTTAGAAAATGAAAGCTTTGCATTTCATCTCTGTAATTGGTGGCGATCGTATGGCCATTACATAAAGTAATTCACGATCAGAGTTTATAATTACATTACATAGCTCTATCAAATCCTGGGACGAAATGCCTGGAAGATACCCAGATATCTCGTCCCAGGGATTGATACATTGCAACAAGTCATCCGTGCACTAACAAATACCTTTATAGCTTCACTGATACTGAAGGAATATTCCATGTCACAAGAAATATATACCGGTATGTAAAATTGTTGACATTGTTTCAAAAGATAATTCCAATGGTATTGCAGTCGTTGAATATTCCTTTACTTGTTAAGTGTTATTCCTATCAGTGTGAGTTGGATGTAACTCAATTGCGGAAAATTCAGTGGTTACAAATGTCAACATCAGGTACGATTGGCTATATATAACGAGGACCTATAAGTTTAATTGAATCTTACCAATGCAAGAAAGAACGGGCGTTCATTTATTTTTTTTATACGTACTAATGTTAATTACATCAGTATTATATAATTGTTTCGCTTTATTATAATAAAACTAATTGAAATACGGCATTGTTTGTGTATAGTTTTATCATTTTCTGACGCTGGTGTAAAAGGAATTAATGTCCACTAGAACAAATATCCAGTTCCTATCTAATAATATAGTATTTTTCTCCGATTTGCAATTCAGGTAAGACCTATTTTCCCATAGAGAAACATATGAAGAGGGACATTGTTTCCGGCGACATTGATTCTTCCTTTCATACCGAACCAGAACGACCGAAAGTAGGACAGCCATGTCGATCTATGGCTGTCTGATACACCCAGTTGTGTTGACATACACCTAGTTCTCAATGCGCATATAGTGTAATGACTTGGCGGACGAAGAACATCCCAAGAACTCCCCCCTTCCCCATGTCCAATTATCTTTCTAACCCCTTGAGCTATGTGGCTGAAACGTACCACATTCTTCTCCTGGGTCAAGCTCTACCAGAAAATGTGAAAATCGAACTTGGCCGCTTTGATGACGTCCCAGTGACGTCATTTTCGAAAACGGCAATTTTGGTCGATTTTCTAGCCCATCATCACCAGATGATGGGCTGTTCAAATCACTTCGTCCGTAGTCCGTCGTCCGTTCGTCCGTCGTCCGTTCTTCCGTCGTCCGTCCGTCGATTTTATCGCGATTTCTCAGGAACTACTGCATGGATCTTTTTCAAATTTGATTCACAGTTTTCCCTCGGGGTCTAATTGGGCAAGAAACCTTTTCTGGTCCGATTCGAAGATCCAATATGGCCACCAGGCAGCCATCTTGGATTTCCCCATGAAACCTTGTTACCGCGATTTCTCAGGAACTACTGCATGGATCTTTTTCAAATTTGGTACACAGGTTCCCCTTGGGGTCTAGTTGTGCAAGATACCTTTCCTGGTCCGATTCGAAAATCCAATATGGCCACCAGACAGCCATCTTGGATTTCCCCATGAAACCTTGTTATCGCGATTTCTCAGGAACTACTGCATGGATCTTTCTCAAATTTGGTACACAGGTCCAACATGGGGTTTAGTTGTGCAAGATACCTCTTTCGGTCCGAATCGAAAATCCAATATGGCCACAAGGCGGCCATCTCGGATTTCTCCATGAAACCTAGTTATCGCGATTTCTCAGAAACTACTGCATGGATCTTTCTCAAATTTGGTACACAGGTTTGCCTTGGGGTCTAGTTGTGCAAGATACCTTTCCTGGTCCGATTCGAAAAACCAATATGGCCACCAGGCAGCCATCTTGGATTTCCCCACAAAACTTTATCGTCGTTTCTTCGAAAATACTGCATTGATCGTTCTCAAATTTAGTAGACAGGTTGCCCTTGTGGTCCAGTTGTGCAACATACCTCTTCTGGTCCGATTCCAAAATCCAATATTTCCATCAGGCGGCCATCTTGGATTTCACCATGAAACTTTGTTACTGCGATTTCTCAGGAATAACTGCATGGATCTTTGTCAAATTTGGTACACACGTTCCCCTTGTCGCCTAGTTGTGCAAGATTCGAAAATCCAATATGGCTGCCAGGTGGCCATCTTGAATTTCCCCTTGAAACATTGTTATCGTGCGTTCTCAGGAAATATTTCATGGATCTTTCTGAAATTTGGTACACAGGTCCCACATGGGGCCTAGTTGTGCAAGATACCTTTTTTGGTCCGATTCGAAAATTCAAGTATAGAGAATATCCATAACTTCACCTTCCATATCAAGGAGTTCAAATAATTCGGAATTAGAATGTATTTCTCCAAATTTTAAATCAGTTTTCTTTAGTCCATGCAGTTGCAAGTGGACTGCCCCACCGTTTCATCTGCCGGCGGGTCAGCTACATGAAGTCACAATGTCACAACTCGACAACTGTAGACTACTGCATGTTTCGATCCAAAGGATATAATCAGGATTCAGACACTTTCAAATTCGAAGTGTCAACATTACTGTGCGGACCGGATCCCTTCAGTTTTATGTATTGTACCATCTTACTATTTTCGAGCATGGTATCTTAAAAGAGATATCTCAAACTGGTCCAGTCCAGTCCAACTAGTCCAGTAAACAGAACAGAATTAGCATTCGTTCCTAATTATAAAATGTTAAATATGCCAAAGTGTCAACGAGATTTTTCTGTGCTTCCAGTACCCAATGATGACACGCGTAGAAAAAATAAATAAAATAAAAATACTACAAAACGAAGATGAAGGATCCTCCGTACATGTACATTCACTTTCAGACTAACTGTGCTCATTTCTCTTATACTATAACAACCGACATAAGTACAGTTTCTAGAAATCTTGAAACTCCTGAAATTCAGAAAGATTATATCTTGGTGTTTTCCAGTGTCCCTTTTTCGATCTTTTTTTGCTCAGATTCGAAATTCTGTAAACAAAATTACAACTCAATCGTCTTAGTAACAATGGACAAAAAGATCCTCTTGTCATTAGCTTACAATTATCGGACAATGGTGGGCGCCAAGATCCTTCAGGATCTCTCGTTCGAATTTTTCATTCATATGATGTGAAGCAAAATAGTGTTTGCCCACTTTTCATCTCGGAAAAGAAATTTCGAAGAAAAATGACGAAAGATGATTTTTTCTGGTACCCCAGGTGGTCGCCATCTTGAATTTACCCATGATAAGCTATAAATTCACGGAGTGTCCGCTCTCAAATTTGTGTCGTTCCGGAGATTGCACAGAAACTTTTGTAGTCGCCCCCTAAATCAACATATTATACATCCCTGGGGTGCCTTGTAGCAACTACTATGACAAAATTGTTGCAATTAAGACAACTGTGTCATTAGCAGTTGTCAGATCGCCAGCTAATGTCACAACGTAGGTGACCCCTTCTCAATCAAAAAAGTGGTAGCGTGCATGTTGACGCTTATGGTAAATTAAAATTGCGTTCCAGGACAGTGAATTTTGAAAACCTGAACGGATTCCAAATTAGGTATTAGCGTACCTTCCCTGAAGTTATCAGGGAATGTTTTGCGCCGATTCGCCTATAGGTGGCACCACCTGGGGGCCATATTGATATTGTTTTTCACGTTTTTACTCTAGCGCTTCACAACTGAATGTTTCCTTCACTTAACATGGCAAAGGGATGCCTCCTTGATCGTATTCGATCGACTGTATCTAGTCAACAACGGTAACGAGCCTCTGTGTGTTCGACTGGGTAGAATGTCACCATCTCCCAACACATGTAGATGCGCAGTACAGTGAGAGACTTCCACAATAGTGGCACCGAATAAACTGGAAGTAACAACTGTATTCAAACACTCATCCTATGAAATTAACATAATAAATCTCACCCATGATGCCCAGCGTATCGAATGTGTATTTCGGCTTTCGTGTATAGAAACCGTGCAAGAATTTCGTGGTAGATACTTCGTGTAGGAAGATATTGTTAAAGCTTTTGTACACCTGCAAAGGCTGGGTCTAGACACATTGCTATCCTCAGGTCTGGCTGTTGTATGCAGTCTCGTGATATACTCAGATGAATTATAAACCAGTCTAGTGATGTACGGTACGTAGTTTGACAAATATCATGCCGTCTAGTATTCCACACTTCTAGTTAATTTGCTTTTCGTAATATACATAGACCGCGTGTAGCATGATTCATGAATATGTTTGTGAATATTCATGAATATGTTTGTGAATACATTGATATACAATGTCGACTTGATTATACAACCAACAACATAATTGCTAATATTCAAAAATATATTTGTGAATATTCAAAGAGTTACATAGTATTTAAAAATGCAACAACAATATTCTGCCGTGATAATATGCGTCCGCAATAGCAGATTAGCAGCATATCTCTGAAACTAAATTAAAAAAGAGGACAAAACTTAAGGAAAACTATGTATTATTCTCCTGTTCAGCAAAGTCATTGGTGTCGTTTTCATACATACCGATATGTCAAAATATATAATCAATTCTACAGTGAATAAAATAAACCCCAGAAAAAAATAAAACAATGCAACGATTTTGATATTTAATTCGGATTTCAACGTCATTGAATCCTGAAGAAATGTGTAAGATATTTTATACTGACAATTGGTGGCATTTTATCTAAATGACCAGCTCCATGTTTATCTGTCATTCCCGCTGCTATATTCTTGATCTCGAAAAGAACAAATATTACTACACACCCAAGGAAACATTATTTCCAAACCAAACAATTTTGTAATGAAAAATGAACAAATCACCCGGATGGATGTATACCGTTAATATTGGTTCTTTTAGTGATTTGCCTTTATTATGTGTCTCCTTCATCCAGATATAGAACTGAAGTACGTCATCAAGTTTAGCAACCCGGTGACAATTACAAATCATATTAAAAGTGAGCGTTGGTAGCATTCCTCAGTTCTGTGTACAAACTAACTGCTTCATGTACACCTGCTGGGTATTGCATGTTGTTTTCTTGCATAATAATGCAAATGAGGTCATGCACGTCAGTGTCGCATGAAATTGCCTGCCGGAACAAGCACTCCCCTCTGAGGGCTTCAATTTCATTCTGCTGTACTACCACAAGGAAGTCGGTTGTGTCGAAAAGCTCTGGACTTGTAAACATGACGTTTGGACGATCGTAGGGACCCCTGGCATTGCGAGAGGGTCTGATTCTGTGACTGTTCCAGACATTCACTGTTTCATCTAGTTCATCCTGGAAACAACAGAAAAGAAAATCATCAAACAATACACAGCGCCTATTCAAGTGCAAATTGTCATAAGAAAGATAAAACATTATTTTGAAATCGTAGCAACTGGAATCGTAAGCAATCATTTCAAACGGTACGTATTGAGTTGAAAAGGCGTTCTTGTTCTCGTGATCTTTCTTATGCAAAGTCGCGCTTGGAGATTTCTCGTGGGGTATGGAGGCCGGATGCGGCCAATCTTGTATTTTCGTTTTTTCGCCTTTGATAAGGCGTGGTGCGAAAAAACGAGATTGTGTCGAATTTCGCTAGATTTTGCCTCTTTCTCGTTTTCTAGTTTTTCGATAACGCGCGGCGCGAAAACATGAGATTGCAAGGCGGACAGACGAGAATGCGAGGCGAAAAGGCGAGAAAACGAGGGCCAGAAATCTCGTCTTTTCGCCGCGTTTTTTCGTTTTCTCGCGTCATCAGAAAGCGAGAAAACGAGAACACGAGATTCGACCCGATCTCGTTTTCTCGAGTCACCAAAAGGCGAAAAAAAGAGAAAACGAAAAGACGAAACAACGAGAAAACGAAAAGACGAGAAAACGAGAAAACGAGAAGACGAAAAAACAAAAAGACGAAAAAAACGAGAAAACGAAAAGACGAGAAAACGAGAAGAGAAAAAGAAATGTCGAGAAAACAAAAAGACGAGAAAACGAAAAGACGAGAAAACGAAAAGACGAGAGAACGGAAAGACGAGATTCGATACAATCTCGTTTTTTCGCGTGGCGTCCATAGTGCGCTGGCATTGGGAAGCTGAATATTTGTGGTTTAAAATTATTGGTTTTCCCAAATTATTGTAGCCCTTAAACTTTTACTGAGTCTACTTTTTCTATCTTGCAGAACCTTTTTTTGTAGTATAACTACAAATGTGTAACACACTGAAATATTTTTCAGATACTGTCGACAAGATTTGTATGATGTAGTAAAAATTTTAATAGTTATACTGATAAAGAAATATCATTATCTTGAGTTCAGCCATCATTTACTCGTTCTTCAACAGGGCACTATTTTGACATTCATAATTCATGCTTCACTACTTCCATTACCCCATGGTTTCAATGAAGACAAAATAGATATTACTGGGCGATATTTTGGGGAAAATATGATAATATTCACATTCTTCTTGAAATTCAGATAATTAATTCAATCGGCATGTTTGTTACTTAATTTTGGGAAAACTTTGCCATAATTTCAAACCACTAATACTCACCTTCCCCAACTTCAAGTGCTTTCGGTCATGCACATAATTGAATGCCAGTGCACTATACGCCATGCGAAAAAAACGGGTTTGTATCGAATCTCGTTTTTTAGTTTTCTCGTCTTTTCGTTTTCTCGTTTTTTTCGTCTTTTCGTTTTCTCGTCTTTTCGTTTTTGACGTCTTTTCGTTTTCTCGTCTTTTCGTTTTCTCGTTTTGTCGTTTTTTCTCCTTTTGATAACGCGAAAAAACGAGATCGAGTCGAATCTCGTGTTCTCGTTTTTTCGCTTTTTGATAACGCGAAAAAACGCGGCGAAAAAAAGGGATTTCTGGCCCTCGTTTTCTAGTCTTTCCGCCTTCTGATAACGCGAAAAAAACGAGATCGGCTCGTTTTTTTTCTGCTCTTTGATAACGCGAGAAAACAAAAAAAAAACGCGGCAAAAAGACGAGATTGCTGACCCTCGTTTTCTCATCTTTTCGCCTCGCATTCTCGTCTTTTCGCCTTGCAATCTCGTGTTTTCCTGCCGCGCGTTATCAAAACACGAAAAAACGAAAAGACGAGAAAAACGCAAAATCTCGCGAAATTTGACACAATCTCGTCTTTTCCTTTTTTTCGCGCCGCGCGTTATCAAAGGCCAAAAAAACGAGATTGGCCGCATCCGGCTTCCATACGCGGGACTATTTCCCGACGAAATAACTTACATCTGCTAATAATGATAGTCTTGCCATATATGTAATCTGTTGCCTACATTATGTCTGGCATGCCGAAATTACGGAAATTCGATATCTTCAACATAAGTTTTTTTTCCGATATCGCAATTAATGCCCCTTCTATGGGAAATAGCCGCGCCTTAATTCACCTTATCCTTTCTATTGCAACTTCAGAAAAACAACTCGACTTCATTACTCACATGAACATTGAAGTAAAGTATGAATAGAATGTGTAATGTTTCTGACATGCTTTCCTGTTCTTTTTATACATCACAGGAATTGGGAAATGGACATCATTTATCGATATAAGAGATATATTCCATTGCTGTATATGACTGGGGATACAATGTTTAAATCTGGAGAAAATTAATCTATTGAACTCTCGTGACCGGACTCACCTGAATTAGACCCATGAAACAGAATTGTAGGATATTCTTGTCCAAAAACCCGCCATTGACTAGGCCGTCCTCTTTCATTTCGTGAAACAATCTCATCCAAAAGTCTGCACACTGTTTCCTCAACTGACACCACCAACTTTCTATTCGCTGATTCAGCACACTTGATCCTTCCAAAAAGCTCCTATCCCCTGCCATATCATCTTCGCCGTTTCGTCTTAGAAATGGTTGAAATATTTTTATGAGACTATTTTCAGTGCCAGGATCGACCCTCAACACCCGTGGACAGCCTCCAACTTCAATCAGTGTTTCGACATAATACCCACCAATTACTGCCGGGTCATTGATTGTCGTGTATGCATTTAACCAAACTATCTTTCTTGAGTAACCGTCAATGCAACCATTAATACAAATACCATAAGGTTTCAACTTGTCATTTGAATCAAGGTGCCACACGTAGTTTGGTCCACGAACTTTCGAAGTTCCACTCCTTCAGCATCCAATTCTAATAGTATTTGCCGTACCACTTCCCTCTTAACATGATACCCAGAAAGTCTACATTTATGGTACATCCAACGATAGCCATGTAAGTGTCCGGATCCACGAAGTTGTAACTGTATATAGTCAAAAACATCAACTAGATGGGCATAATTGGATTTGCGATGCAAGCCTCTATGGCGAAGTATTCTTTTCAGATGTCTTTCACTCATGTTAATGCTGTATCCCAAGCGCAAAATAATTGTCACTTAAAGCTTCTCGGCTGTCGCATATGAGCCTCAATCTGAAAACACTGAACCTCGTTTCTATGTCGTGCGCACGAGGTAGAAGCGAGGTATCAACCTCGTCTCTATGTCGTGCGCACGAGATAGCTACTATCTCGTGCGCACGAGTTAGCTCCTAACTCGTGGGAACGAGATAGTAGCTAACTCGTGGGAACGAGATAGCAGCTAACTCGTGGGAACGAGATAGAGTCGAGGCTCAGTATTGTCAAGACGAGGCTTTAGCGCGGGGCTCCAGTCCTGTTTTTTTTTAACTTTTCCAGGTCGGTAAGGAAGGGCGAGGGATCCCCCCTCTCCCCGTCACAGAATATCGGTCTTATCCCTTGAGCTAGGTGACCCAAACTTACAACACTATATCTTTGGGTAAGACTTTACCTAAATTGGCATTGATTGGTCGATTTTTCAGTCAGATTTTTCGATTTTTCACTTAATGTGATTTTCTCCGCAAGTAGTGCATCACATATCAGTAAATAATAATCAGATATGGAATAAAAGCAGATGTTGAATATCGACAGAAAAGCAAACATTTTGAAGAAAGATGCAAAATATAACATTTCTCTTACTTCTACTTGAACACCATTTTGATTATTCCCATGATCCTCCTCTCCCTAGGCTTAAGGTGACCCCAATTTGATAAACTGCATAGTCGCGCTGTGACAGCTCTCAATGCAAGTTCGTGTAGGTCCGATAGGGTAGAAAGTTTGATGGGAGATGGTGGGTCATAATACCCCCCCCCCCCTTCACCCCTATTTCAGGCCTGGTAGGGTTGTAGAATAAATTTAATATTACATGACCGAAGCCTATTTTAAATTTACGACTTTCAGTTCTACACCCGCTCATGTCGCCGTCAGAACTATAGGCCTTGGAGAGGGTGCTGCGGTAACCCCACCACCCACCTCCTCTCCCACCCACTCCACCTACACAACCCTCTGGACTATACTCGAACCGATAAATAATTAAGAGCTGACATTCTGTGAAGGCCTATTATGTTGGGGACCATGGGTAAATTTAAAATGGCGGCGTCAATGCTTTTGCTCGTTATGCAATTAAGTACCTAAAATTACTTTATTTCGAATAAGACATGGCTAGCGTTACAGGACCTACGAAGTATGGTTTGTTATGATTTAAGTGTGAACTCGAGAGATGACTTGGGGGCCCTGTGTGCTACCGTGAGAGAATTTATATAGCAGTCTCTGACTGACAGTGGGTACTATTAACTTTCCCGGTTGTCACCGCTGGTGAGTCATTAGCGTAGCAACTATTATCGCCCTCAGTTCCTATTACCCTGGACACTTATCAGCCCAGCAGTACGGCACGAGGTCACCCATCCAAGTCTTGACCGGGCTCAAAGTCGCTTAACTTCGGTGATTTTACGAGAACAGCTGTCCAACGTGATATGCCGTATCAGGGAACCTTCAAAAGTCACATTGAAACAAACAGGTTTCCCGATGGGCACGACAGTGCACTCGCTGAGACATCAATAAATAATAATAAAAATAATTATAAATCAAAGTTTCATCAGAATTCGGTCAGCTCCGAACTTGCTGGTAAAAATGCCCTAATGCACGTTCATGCCAAAAATAAAGGTTCTGATATCAACGGTTCTCCTTATTTTGTGGACGAAATGATTCGGATGGACTCACCGACTGACTGACTGACTGACTGACTGACTACCGGACAATTTGCAGATGGTAGCCTACTTCGTAGGAATAATCATTTTCTATTTTTTTTTTTAATGTATTTTTTAATGTACACAATTATAATATTCGGAGAGTCTGCCAGAAAATAAAGGCTTGTTGAAAATATGGCATCACTGTGACGTAATCAGAGTGGACATCTTTGATTCATACATCAGATATGTTGATAGCTACAGATCTACGCCGAGAGATGTTTGACCCCCGTGATTATGCGAATTCAAGACGAAACCTCGTCTCTATGTCGTGCGCACGAGATAGGAGCCAACTCGTGGGAACGAGATGGTAACTAACTCGTGGGAACGAGATAGCAGATAACTCGTGGGAACGAGATAGCAGCTAACTCGTGGGAACGAGATAGCAGCTAACTCGAACGCACGAGATACGCGCTAACGCGAGCGCACGAGATAGAGACGAGGCTCACTGTTCCCAAATCGAGGCCTGATTATAATTCAACATGCCTCGCTCTTATGTCGTGCGCACGAGATAGGAGCTAACTCGTGGGAACGAGATAGTAGCTAACTCGTGGGAACGAGATAGTAACTAACTCGTGGGAACGAGATAGTAACTAACTCGTGGGAACGAGATAGTAGCTAACTCGTGGGAACGAGATAGTAACTAACTCGTGGGAACGAGATAGTAACTAACTCGTGGGAACGAGATAGTAACTAACTCGTGGGAACGAGATAGTAGCTAACTCGTGGGAACGAGATAGCAGCTAACTCGTGGGAACGAGATAGCAGCTAACTCGTGGGAACGAGATAGAGACGAGGCTCAGTATTGTCAAGACGAGGCTTTAGCGCGGGGCTCCCGTTTTGGGTTTTGGGTCTTTTCCAGGTCGGTAAGGAAGGGCGAGGGATTTGTTCCTCTCCCCCCCCCCCTCCCGCCCCATCACAAAATATCGTTCTTATCCCTCGATCTAGGTGACCCAAACTTACCACACTATACCTTTGGGTAAAACTTTACCTGGAAATGTAATAAAATCCAGTTACATGTCGATGACATCATATTGCAAAAAGGCATTAATTGGTCAATTTTCAGTCAGATTTTTCGATGTTTTAGGGATCGTTTCCATTAATCGTTTTTTCTTCAGTCGCGATTTTTCTTCAATTTTGTCGATTGAAAAACGATCAGTCGCGAATCAGTCGCGAGGATATCGAGAGAAAAAAATGAGAAAAAACGATTGAACCTTTTCTGGAAAAAAACATTCTCTCGCGATATCGTTTTTGAATCGTTTACCCATGCGCGATCCGTTCTTGATCGCGAATCTTCAATCGCGAGAGAATCGTTTTTTTCAAGGCGCGAGAGAATCGTGAGGCGGAGTGATATTTGACACATAGGCCGTGTTGCCGTCGTACGCCGCTCTATCCGCGAACTGGGAACTACATGTAATGTTGATTGCGGATTTGTCGATGGAAAAACCTATATTACTATACTATACTGTATAAATGCGCAAGATAACCGAATAATATATATGATTCACGATCTATAGTCTCCTACAAGCCGAAGTAGGGCGTATGCTGGAAATATCTATAAATATACCTGTACCATGCTTCCTGTGACGTTCGCGCTCAGATTTACTCTGGCGAAGCGTAAATGACAAAATTACATTCAATAATCGTGTGAGTCGACAATGTATTAATGTTCAGTCATTCCCTTCATACTTTCGATAATTTCCTCATATATTCATGCAACTTGGTATAAACAATACAGGATGATAGTCACAATATCTTGTTTTGTAAATACCGGGTACAGGTCATAAGTGGATTTGAGTTCGTTGATTGCATTATCAGAATGATTACGGCACAGGCTTGATAGAGGTGTGAATGGGCGCATGGCGATAACCCAGAACAGCTTAGCCCTCCAGCCGAGAATTTCTAGGTTAATTAAGGTGAAAAATAGTGTAATTAAATATGTATATTTTGTTATAGTAAAACATACATTAGGAAAGGGTATCCATTCATGTTTTGGTACAGTTTTTAAACTATTGAGATGTGAATAAGATTATTTATTATAAGAATATTCGCGGCAGTGATTTCATATTTATATCAAATACATATCACAATGGTGATTGAATCGCATATAACGGTTGGATTCGCATATGTACAATACTTTTTATTTTAATTTTATATTTTGATGAATGAACTATGAATGATTCCAAAGGGAAGCTCAAGCCAAAAACCAACTGAATAGTATATAATTTCATCTCTTACTGGATTAACCAGTTGTGAAAATTTTTACAAATAGACAGCGCTATATATTAATAATTAAGTGCTTTCGAAGACTCAAAACCCCGTATGACAATGTTATATTCAATACAGCGCCATCTATCTACACAAGGAATATGGTGATCGTAGGACAAAAAACCACGCATACAGCGAAAATCTGACGAATCAACTCAAAAATTCAGCCCGCACAGATGCCAAAAACGTTCACGAAAAATACTACACAAGAAATCTGGAACTAGAGGTTCCGCTTTGACCCTTGAGTTGCCGCTCCGGCATGAAGCCTATGCTGGTTGTTTTTTTGGGCAAAAACATACGTCTCCCCCAACCTTCCACCTTGCCTTGAATGGGCACATAATTTAAGGGAAAGTGCTATAAAATGAATGTAGCAATAAGTATCTTAAACAAAGCTGCGTATCTAAAAATATTAATTACAAAGAAGCGATTTTCATTGTATATACATGTCTATATACATAGATGAACGGTTCGACGGACATCGGACACGGATGAATGCATGCACACATACACTAAAACCTGATCAAATGCGGGGGCTATCCCAATGAAGCTTCCATCCAAGGGGAGTGAGATTCCGTCCAGTAGTTCTCAAGATATCTTGCAGACAAAGCCTGTATATACATGTACAAGCAGATGGACGGACGGACGGACACCGGACACGGATGAATGCACGCACACACACCAAAACCTAATCAAATGAGGGGGCTATCCCAATGAAGCTTCCATCCAAGTTTGGTGAAATTCCATCCAGTAGTTCTCAAGATATCTTGCAGACAAGGCCTGTATATACATGTACAAGTAGATGGACGGACGGACAGACACCGGACATGGACGAATGCACGCACACACACCAAAACATAATCAAATGAGGGGGCTATCCCACTGAAGCTTCCATCCAAGTGTGGTGAAATTCCGTTCAGTAGTTCTCAAGATATCTTGCAGACAAGGCCTGTATATACATGTACAAGTAGATGGACAGACGGACGGACACCGGACACGGATGAACGCATGCACACAAACCAAAACCTAGTCAAATGAGGGGGCTATCCCAATGAAGCTTTCATCCAAGTTTGGTGAAATTCCATCTAGTAGTTCTCCAGATATCTTGCAGACAAGCCCTGTATATACATGTATAAGTAGATGGACGGACGGACGGACACCGGACACGGATGAATGAACCCACATACACCAAAACCTAATCAAATGAGGGGGCTATCCCACTAAAGCTTCCATCCAAGTGGGGTGAAATTCCGTCCAGTAGTTCTCAAGATATCTTGCAGACAAGGCCTGTATATACATGTACAAGTAGATGGACGGACGGACGGACACCGGACACGGATGAATGCACGCACATACACCAAAACCTAATCAAATGAGGGGGCTATCCCAATGGAGCTTCCATCCAAGTTTGGTGAAATTCCATCCAGTAGTTCTCAAGATATCTTGCAGACAAGGCAAGGGGACGGACAGACATCCATCCAGACATCCAGACATCCATCCAGACAGACAGACAGCACAAACACTAGATGTCTCCCCCCAACATAGTTGGGGGAGACATAATAATACCAGCTTTAAAACACAGAAATACCCAAAATAATAGACGAAATTGCAAGTGCAAATGACCCAATCTGACCATATCCGGGTCTGTGTCCCGTACAAAATATATGTAAATATGAAGTTATAATTATATGCATAACCATTATTCCTATGTATATATATAGATATTTTTTTCAATTTCTTTCAATATCCCCATCGTATCTATATAACCGCCAACTGTACAGAAACACGCTATAGTTTTACACTAGGCAAAGAATGGAAAAGGAAGAAGAAAAAATGATCGAACTTTATATAGTCTGATTGAAGTGTTAGAAACTCGAACGTGTATGCGGGTCAGTCAGGCTGAACCAATGGCGTAGTACTTTCGGCTATAATCCTCAATCGTTTTTTTTCAATCGTTTATATTTTCTCGATTAAAAAGCGATTGAATCGCGATATCGCTTTTTATTCGCGAGAATTTTCTCGATTGAAAAACGATTGCCAACAGACAAAAAAAACCATTCGAACAGCGATCGTGAATGAATCGTTTATTTTGAAGAAAAAACCCCCATTCCCTCGCGCCTTGGAAAATCGCGACTTCGAGAAAATTTGACGAAATAAACGATTCATTCGCGAACAATAATTGGAAACGGTGCCTTAATTAATGTGATTTTCTCCGCAAATAGTGCATAACATATCAGTAAATAATAATCAGATATGGAATAAAAGCAGATGTTGAATATCGACAGAAAAGCAAACATTTTGAAGAAAGATGCAAAATATAGCTTTTCTGTTACTTCTACTTGAACACCATTTTGATTTTTCGCATGATCCTTCTTTCCAGATTTTATGCAAATAGGCTTAAAGTGACCTTAATATGATAAGCTGCATAGTCATGCTGTGTCTGCTCTCAAGTGTATGTAGGTCCGAAGATAGGGTAGACAGTTTAATAGGAGGCGGTGGGTCATAATACCCCCCCCCCCACCCTTCACCCCTATTTCAGGCCTGGTAGGGTTATTGGGTAAATTTAATACTACATAACAAACCGAAGCCTATTACATACTTACGACTTTCAGTTCTACTCCCGCTCATGTCGCCGTCAGAACTATAGGCCTTGGGGAGGGTGCTGCGGTAACCCGACCATCCATTTCCTCTCCCACCCACTCCACCTACACAACCCTCTGGACTATACTCGAAGCGATAAATAATAATTAAAAGCTGACATTCTGTGATAGCCTATCACGTTGGGGACTATGGATAAATTTAAAATGGCGGCATCAAAATTTTTGCCTGTTACGCATTAAAGTACCTAAAATTACTTTATTTCGCATTAGATAATCATTTCCTATTTTATATTTAATGTATTTTTTTATTTACACAAATATAATATTCGGAGAGTTTGCCAGCAAATAGATGCATGTTGAGAATATGACATCACTGTGACGTAATCAGATGCTCACTGTCCCGAAACCGAGGCCTCAATGGAATTCAACATGAAGCCTCGCTTCTATGTCGTGCGCACGAGATAGGAGCTAACTCGTGGGAACGAGATAGTAGCTAACTCGTGGGAACGAGATAGCAGCTAACTCGTGGGAACAAGATAGCAGCTAACTCGTGGGAACGAGATAGAGACGAGGCTTTATCACAGAGCTCCAGTCCTGGGTTTTGGCACTTTTCCAGGTCGGTTAGGAAGGGCGAGTAATTTGCCCCCCCCCCCCCGTCACAAAATATCGTTCTTATCCTTTGAACTAGGTGACCCAAACTCACCACACTATACCCTTGAGTAAAATTTTATCTGAAAATGTAATAAAATCCAGTCACGTGTCAATGACATCATATTGCAAACGGCATTAAATGGTTAATTTTTCAGTCGGATTTTTTCGATTTTTTCAATTGATGTTATTTTCTCCGTAAATAGAGCATAACATATCAGTTATTAATAATCAGCTATGGAATAGAAGCACATGTTGAATATCGACAGAAATGCAAACATTTTGAGGAAAGATGCAAAATATAACTTTTCTCTTGCTTCTACTTGAACACCATTTTGAATTTACCCATGATCCTCTGCTCCGAATGTTATGCAAATATGCTCACGATATATTAAATATGATAAACTGCAAAGACACGCAATGTCAGCTCTCAAGTTTGTGTCGCTCCAACAATAGGGTAGAAAGTTTGATAGGGGGCGGGGTCATAATGCCCTCCGCCCCTTTCAGACCTGGTCAGGTTATTGAGTAAATTTTTGAGAAATCGAAGTCTATTTCAATCTAACAACTTTCACTGCATTGGATTTACACCCGCTTATATCGTCGTCAGAACTATACGCGTTGGGAGGGTGCTACAATATCCCCATCTCCCTCTCCGCCCACCCAGTCCACCTACCCAACCGTCTGGACTATACTCGAACCGATAAATAATTAAGAGCTGGCATTTTATGATAGCCTATAATTTTTGGGGACCATGGGTAAATTTAAAATGGTCTCGTCAAAGTTTTTGCCTTTACGCGTACAATTTCCTAAAATTACTTTATTTCACGATAAGAGCTAACTCGTGCGCACGAGATAGGAGCTAACTCGTTCCCACGTGATAGGAGCTAACTCGTTCCCACGAGATATGAGCTAACTCGTTCCCACGAGATAGGATCTATGTCGTGCGCACGAGATAGGAACGAGGCTCAGTGTGGCCAAACCGAGGCCTTATGTGCATTTAACATGAAGCCTCGTTTCTATGTCGTGCGCACGAGATAGAAGCTAAGTCGTTCGCACGACATAGCGACTAACTCGTGCGAACGAGATAGCGTCTATCTCGTGCGCACGACATAGCAATGCCAATTTTTTTTCCCCATGTCCCCTGAGGGCTTCCGTAGAAAGTCCCCCTCCCCCAGGCCAAGTAAAGTTAACCCCCTTTGCGCACAAGATTCGTTAAAACTGATCTGAACTGTAACTACTCAAATCCACCCGTTTTACTCCAGGATATTTAAATGAACAGGCACGAATAGAAAAATACAATAAAATAAAACACTTTGTAAACCCACTTGCAGATTAAAGAACTGTTATCCACAATGATTAAGAATTGGTTCAACGTTCCTTGCTGGCCACTAAATTTCAATACCAAAATTTCCTTTTCCGTTTTGTGGCCAGTTCATCATGTAATCAACTTCACACAGGCACCTGCATCCAATAGCCTTGTATCGTTTTTTCATCGAATCGTACCCTGTGCGTAATCACCATTGCTTTCTTCTTGGATGACGGTCCGACTTTCAACTGAACTCGTGGGGCACATGGAAGCCCATTGATAATCCATCCTACCAACTATACTAACTACTGCATTCGCCAAAATTGGATATTAATAATTTTATGTTTTAAGCTTTCATTCCACTTACTTCTGTACAATAAACCTGTACCTAATTAAATAGATATAATTTTCATAAGCCAGTGATCATTTATACTTGCAGATTCCGAGTAACTTTTCAAGATAAGATTGTTCATTTTTAATGGCTGTAGCTAAAATAATATATTAATGATGAAAATTCTATTTCGTCCTCCGTGTCAAGAGTTCAATAAATTAAAAGAATAATAACTTTGTATTTTAGTTCCTTCGTTTATACTACAACCATTATCATTCATAGTTGCGAAAATCAGCCAATCACCATCCGCATTTCTTCGCCTTTTTTCAATTAAAAGTATACCTTGACAAATTTGTTTGTCCATTATTCCATTCTTTACTATGATACTCAGCACCTTCAACAATATGGACCCATATTGACCTCTAATAACAGTATAGCAAATATAGGCTTCCTCATTTACTGTACCAAAGTAATAAGTAAATGAGACCAGAGGATTGGCATCCATTATTATACCAAGTATTTGTCAGGGCCCTCGGTGGCCGAGTGGTCTAAGGCGCTTCGCTGGTGACCGCTAGCCTCACACCGCTGAACCGGCACGGGTTCGAGCCCAGCTAGTCCATGTGTGAAAGTTTGTCAGTTACTTGCCGAAGGGCGGTGGTTCTCTCCGGGTACTCCGGCTTCCTCCACCAACCAAACTGACTGTCACCATATGAGTGAAACAAACTTGAGTGTGACATTAAGCCAAATTCCCTCCCTCCCTCCAACTATTTGTCCTTATATTGAAATATGACGACAAATCATTTAACCGATTTTCAATTACAATATATCGCTTCAGTACTTCATGTAAAACCATTCAATGCAGTATATGGTCTGCAGTACAGCTTGTCCAGTACCTTTTCCTCATTCAACGAAATTCTCTTACCCTTAACCCTAACCTTACTGTGGTTGTCTAACATAACGAATACACCCTGTATCGCGGTTTCATCGTCACTGTTCATATAAATACCAAACGAGTCTAAAAATCTGCTCCTCTGTCTATAGTATATTATGCATATAATATTTTACCTGACATGACAGAATCATTTTATACTGGTAACTCGCATGTAAATAAGCTCAATTTTCAGATTGTATGTCAAAATATGAAAAAAGACACACGTACTTTTGAATGCTCTTTCAACCACAGGATTCCTTCTGAAGCTGGTTTGAAGTTGTGTAACTTTCGGGAATTTGTCATCATGCTTATTTCCCCAGTACACTAACTGGACAATCTCGCGCTTGCAATTCAAACCGTAAACTTCTTTTGTATCTTGGGACCTATTTGCTGGTTGAGTTAATATCTTGAGATCCAGCTTCTCCATGGTCAAAAAGTGGTAATAATGGACTGTTCATCGTCTTTTTATACGGTTTTCCCCAAGCAGAACGTGAAGGAAAGGCTTACATAATTCATTTGCTTAAATAACGTACCAGAAAACCACCACGTTCATGTAGCTATTCCAACAATTCTATTGGCCAAACAACTTCATTCTAACTAGTATATTATGTAATATAGCTCTCATTTGTATACACAAAGACGTCCTATTACCTTGTGAATGAGTCTTTTATAGAAACCTCACCGTTCATTGCAGGAAATCTACTTTCAAAGTATGTCATTTCCTCGACGCATCACACATACATTTTCACGGATAGTATCTTCTCAAGTAATTTGTTTTCTCACTTGTTATACCATGAAGGCTTTGCTGTTCTTAGACATGTACAAATTATCCTCTCTCTCTCTTGTACGCGGGAAGTATTCCTGATGTAAGAGTGAATAATTAAATCAAACGCTATAAGCCTCAATTCAGTCTCGAATATCAATACCCTTTTTCGCAACCATTTTGTACAACCGTCACCGAATATAATTGAAAAAGCAGTTACCCCGTATTTTTTTGCAGTACCATTATTCATGTTATGTCACCCTTGTAATATGCATAAAACATCTCCCCACCTCCACACACTTTTACATACACGCCGGCATTTGCAATTTTATTCTGACAACTACAAACATGATTAATTTTAAACACCCTGACATCAGTGTTCGAATATTGAGAACGTATACGACCCCACTGAAACTCATTGCTCTCATAATGTTTATCTCCACCACCCTTTCGTTGTATATCTTTATGTACATATCTTCCTTTCCATGCCCACACACCTCCCAGTATCCACTTCAGCCGAATAAGATCCAAATATTTAAAAGCACTAAGTACAAAATCTTATTTCTCTTATATTACAAATATCTATATATAGAAAATATTCGAATTGAATAGCATATTCAAAGCGTAAGTCACCACATTCAAATATTTATTTCTCAAGACGTTCCAACTTTCCCCTTAAATCGTTGAGTTTGCTCAACAAAAAACCTAATTGTGAATCACCAACCAGACGCTTGTAACTTTATTTAACATCAAATAATTATTCATGTTTATAGAAAAAATGTATAATATAATGTTACGGTTACATAATAGAAATGTAATCATAATCATCGTATATTTTCTTACATTTTGTCTTACAGCTCCACCTCAACATATACTGTAGAAAATTTCACCTCCGCGCTTCAACGAATAAGAAAAAATATTTGAGGGAAAGACATTTCATCATATTCAACAAAACCTTAAACTTGGCGCTGGCAGGCGTCCGCGGGCGCTAGCGGGCACTAGTGCGCGTTTGCGGACGCTAGCTGGCGTTTGCCGGCGATGGCGGGAGTCAGCCGGCGTTTGCAGACGTTTACGGGCGCTAGCGGGCGTCAGCTGGCGTTCCCGGATGTTGACCGACACTGACGGGCGTTGGTGGTGTTCACGAGTGCCAACGCATTATGGAAGTACGTCAAAGCATTACGCCGTGATGGTTTATCAACCGAAGCGGATAGCACACCGCCCATGCATAGCAGGAGTTGTTCCTATAGTGTATAGATGGCGCGGCGACACATAAATACAACCCTATTAGAAAGACTAGCGCACTTCTCTTTTGTTGTTCAGCTCAACATCTCGTATTCTTGCTCTGAGCGTAACCGATCGTTCACCAAGTACCACGATATGATCAGACATCGGAAGAATAAACATTGGTACGAAGACAACGACGAAGTCTGTAATGTAGACAGTGACAGTCTACTCGTTCATAAGGACACTGAGAGCTCATTCTCTGACAATGGCAGTGATTAAAACTCATTCTCTGATACGAACAGCATTAACTCATCCCAGAAAAGCGAAAGTTTGACTGACCCACAGACGAACGACGGGGAGCCGTCATTTTTGGATCACCTCATGAATAAGGCTATTGACATACACGTCGCTGCTCTCCAGGCAGATGAACAGGATGGAGAGACCTTACAGAAGGCGTATATCAACATGCAACCCCGAATCATAAAATCTGCAGTGACTCTGTATAAAAAATATACCTTGATTCCTCTTGAAATGAAGAGATCCTAAGCACAGGGCCATCAGGAAAACCAAGAGCTACTTACAAGAGAATATTGGGTTAGCGCCCAGAAATGCCCTAAAAATGCTATCAGGATGCAGAAACAGCTGTTCAAAGACATGTTGCCCTCGGATTTTCCCGGATTGGTAGACAGTGAGTCTGATGAGAAAGGAGGGCTCATTCTCACTAGATAATAATAAGAACAAAAAAACTGACAGTCATTTACGAAGCTTGTTATCGAATACTAAAAGATAAAGCGAAAAGATCTCGGAGATGACCGAAGATGAACGTCAACAATACACAATCAATAGCAAGAGCGTGATTAAGACTAATATCACTCTAATTTTATTATTTGTAGACGTACCCAACGCGACTCCCCAGCTTCGGTACGACGTAACATTCAGGACAATAAAATATATGAAAACTTGTAAACGTGTTTATCTCTCTCTCTCTGATGTCCACAGGCATGGAGACGGGCGTTAGCGCGCGTACGCCTGTGCCTAATGCGTCCACGTTGACGTCTGTCTGACGGCATGTAATATATAGCATTCAATAGTCAGTCGTCATCAGATAACACCAGCAGAATGCGTTGATAAGCGTTTGCGGGCGCTAGAAAGCATCTGCCGGCGATAAATAGCAATACCCTTATAAAAAAATACCATGGAAAAACCATGGTAAAAAACCATGGTAAAATCCATGGTGTTTTGGCCGTTTTACCATGGTTTTTTACCATGGTTTACCATGGTAAATTTACCATACCCTAAAAAACATGGTATAATAACCATACATCGAAATCCATGGTATTCCACGGTAAAATTACCATGGTTTAAAAAAGCATAGTAAATTTACCATGCTCTGGAAACCCATGGTATAATAACCATACCTTGAAATCCATGGTATTTCATGGTAAAATTACCATGGTTTAAAAAAAACATGGCACATTTACCATGCTGTGGAAATCCATGGTATAATAACCATACCCTGGAATGCATGGTAAACCATAGTTAAATTACCCTGGTTTGATAATAGCATGATAAACACTGTGCTATGGTATAATAACCATACCTTGAAATTCGTGATAATTCATGGTAAAATTGCCATACGTAGAATATAATTTCGCCAAATCGGTAGCACTAGCTACTTGCTGTGGAAAACCAGGACATAATAAACATATCCTGGAATAACAAGGTCAGTTACTATGGTATGGAAAGTCATGACGAGAAAAGGAAACTGAAGTAAAATTTCCCGGCAGTTATGAAAAGAAGAAGAGTTAAATGGGAATGGGCTGGAAATTGGCGCAGCAATGGGATGCTCAAGAGGAAGGTAATGTCGAGAAGAATTATTTTCCAGTGATAAACACACGAAAACGGTGCATGCATTCCAAACTCGTTTAATTATCAGAAACAAAGGCAAAAATACAAGTAAAATCAGCAATAGTATGATATCATAATTTATTTTCACAGAGCACATGTAAAACTAAAATCAGGTAAACTGATCGATGTATGTCAAGCAGATTGTAAATCCATTTACACCTCTTCATTGGGTCGTCTCTTGTTGGGTCGTCTCTTCACGGCGTCGTCTCTTCGCGGCATTGTTCAGGCGTTCTCGCATGTAGAATTTGACAGTCGATGGCGTTTCCTCTTTGAAAAACGACTGGACTGTCCCTGAAGAACAAACATGAAGAACATGTCTAAAAAACAGTATAACAGAGTGAACAGAAGAGTACATTAAAATTAATCTATAATACATATTTAGTAGAACTTACTATATGACTACCATGAATTTCGAAAACTCTTTGTATCAGATGGTACATGATTGACATTGTGATTAGAAACTGTTTGCAATTACTAGTATTTAACATCTGGAACTCTTTGTATCAGATGGTACATGATTAAAATTGTGATTAGAAACTGTTTGCAATTACTAGTATTTAACATCTGGAACTCTTTGTATCAGATGGTACATGATTGAAATTGTGATTAGAAACTGTTTGCAATTACTACTATTTAACATCTGGAACTCTTTGTATCAGATGGTACATGATTGAAATTGTGATTAGAAACTGTTTGCAATTAAGAGTATTTAACATCTGGAACTCTTTGTATCAGATGGTACATGATTAAAATTGTAATAGAAACTGTTTGCAATTACTCGTATTTAACAAACAAAATAATTGGAAAGTTAGGAAAATGTTTGGATAATACATTAATATACTCACGTTTAATTTCTGCTACTTCCGCAGCATCCAGAGCTGGTTTCGACGGTAGGCCTTTTGCTCTCTTCCCTCCTGTCACCGAGTGTGACCCCAGAAACTCCTCTGTGTGCAGGCCCTGAAGCAACGCATTTGTCATCTTTCTTGCATCAGACTTGTCTGCACGGCGAATCACGCCTTCGGGAAAGACAAAGTGAAAACAGAAATATGAGTATATTAATGTATAGTCAGCCATATTAACATTGAAATGATCAATATATCGGCTTACATAAATTTTAAAAAAAATCAATTTTATAGTTTTGGAATTTCGATAATGTAACATTACAGTAATACATATTGTACGTTATTAAAGGGTTTACAACTTTTTTGTATTGCACAACTTACCGAAGACTGTGGTGAAGCGGCGACTTGTGGTTGAGGGTCGGCTTGTGGCTCTGTGTGGACTTCTGTGTCAACGTGTGGCTGGAAAGGTGGAGGTGGAGTGGGTGACCGTGGGCTGGATGACTGTGGGCTGGATGGCCGTGGGCTGGATGACCGTCTTCGTGCACTGGAAGACCGTGGTCTCGACTGTCTGGTCTGGACAAGATTCGACAGCTGCTCTGCCAACGCTGGAAGAGCTGTTAGATCCAACAAACATTAAGTTTAACAATGGTTCAAATGATAATGACAAATCATTATAAGCGAACAACATATTGAAAGGATTTCTTTATGTTACATTATATATATTTATTTTATGCCAGAACTAATGGCAAACTATTTTTGTATGTATACATATATGGAAATAAAAGCATTGTATTGTACACATTTGTAATTATATAAAGGGATAATTATACTAAAGTTAACTTGTCTATACTAACCTGCCAGTGATGCCACTGTAGATACCAGTGACGTGTTTGTCTCGACCAAGGATATATTGGTTGTCTGAAGTTCTTGGACAACTTTCCTCAGCTCTGCCACCTCTAGCTGTAGCTGGCGGATCTCACTGCTAGGCCCAGGTGGAGTATGGCTAGTCTCACTGGTAGCCTATAATAAATGGTTAGATCAATAATACATCATATTGAAACTCAAAATATTGAGCCGTATGGTAACGATCGAGACCATATATGTATAATGATCGACATATAATAGCTTATAAATACCGACATTGGAATTACTGTTTCACAACCAAAACAACAAAATGTTCTTATTTGAATTAGACATGCTGATGTGTATGTACAAAAACTAAATCTTACCTTTTTTGTTCGATTCCTTTCCTTTAAAGCTAACAAAATTTCCTTCTCTGACCTCTTCTCACTGGACACCTTCTTCTTTTGAGTCTTTCTTGGTCTGGTCTCAACCTAGGAATGCAATAATATGAACCATACATAAATTAAATTCAAGTTTGACGATAACCAAAATATATTTAATAATTTAAATTCTTGGAACATAACATGGATATTCAAACTATTAGAAAGTTCACAATACAGTAACCATTGAAACCGTGGTGTTGATGCGTTAATTTAGCAGTATAATGACATTGTTGTAAATCTAGTTTTAGTACATGTTCCCATTTGATATGTCTACTATTAAGTAGTAAGGATCAGGATCAAATTGACTTACCTCATCCTCTGAACCAGACGACAACGACCTTATGGCCGGCCTCTTGCCCCGTTTACCTCGTCCCAGATCACCCTTGTTTTCGCGGATGCTCTCTATATCGTCACCAGCCAGTAGCCTATCCATCATCGTGGACAGCGGACCACGTTCATCTGAAATTAGATATACAAAAATAAAGACTCATGTGGCATGACACTAGCAAAACAATATGTAAATGTAATTTATATTCTTATTTTAGAGATAAAGAACATACACTGGAGAAATATATTTATAGCATATATATGATAAAATATAGATAAACGGATTATTATTTATTATTATCCGGTTATTATTTAGTAAAGATGGAATATATTCAGATGCTTACCATCAAACCGCAAAATTTTCGCAGCAACAATAGTCGTCCTGCCCTTGGTGTCAGGCCATCTAACTTCACATTCCGAGCTGAAGTCCCACATCTTATTGTTTCTAACTTCCACTGAGACGTTGATAATGCGAGACGAAACCGCAATATCCAGGTCGTTGTTTTCGTTGACAAACTCGTATAGAGCCAGCTTGGATGCCATGGTATTGGTAGTTCTTAGCGAGATGATTGGAGTTCGTAATCCGGAAATACCAGGAATATGAATGATTTGATTGATTGAAATTGTAGTTTAAGGGCCGCTTCCCATTCGGATTTCGCGGCCCATCAACTCAATGTTTTATTTGAATTTCGCGGTACATTACTTTGTTTATTGAATTTCTTTTCCAGTGCTAAATATATAAATAAATAAATAAATAAATAAATAATAAATAACAATGAGAGATTAGTAGGAGATATAAATAGAAGTAAATAAGAATCGCTATATGTACAAGTTCGTAAGTCTCTTTTTGGGTTTGGTTAAGTTATACTGGTAAATATGAGTTCACTGTAATCGCGTGTATGATTCCTTTGTCTTGGTACCCCTTTGAACGCACAAAGCCGTCCAGAAAAAACTGGGAGAACCATGGGCGTTTTCAGGATTTTTCGGATCGACTTCACTAACGACGCCCTTGGGAACAGGGTGGGTTCTTCCAGAAATCTGTGCCTGTAACAATTGCTTGGAGTGTGTATTGGGGCACAGGACGGCAGGTCTACGTCCTATATTGCGTGAAAGTCAAAGGATCATATTCTGTGTTAAGGCGTCAGTTCGGTGTCATCTATGGGGTAGCGTGTCGGTGTGGTTTAGGATGTGATGTTCTGGTTCCGGAGGTTTCTTGTTGTGCGGCGATGTTGGTATTCTTGTGATCGTCATCCGTCTTCTGTTTTCAGTCTTGTCCAGCCCGTCTTTGGTCTTCGGTGTGCCGTGAGGTGCTGTTTAAAGATTTTTGTCGTCGTCAGTGTTCTGTTTGTTGTCTGTTTGATGAGGACCTTCATCGTGTTCATCTCCATTTCTGAAAGTATAAGATGAAACACTGTGTAGTATTCATTTTTGTGAGTGACATTATATGTGTGGGTGGTTGTTTCTTGGACGTGTGCTAATGATTTATGTCCTTGGTTGTTGAATTGGTAGCGGCCTTTAGGTTTTGGAGACGAATGTGGTTACCGGCCCACACGGAACATGGTATCTCCGGTGCCCACATTGCCTATTTTATTGCGAAAGATAGATTTTTGGCCAATATTGTCGCAGGGATCTTGATTGGTTTTGGCCACCGATTTTTGAGACTAATGTGGCAACCGGCCCACACGGAACATGGTATCTCCGGTGCCCACATTGCGTATTTTATTGCGAAAGAGAGATTTATGGCCAATATCGTCGCAGGGATGTTGATTGTTCTTGGCCTCCGATTTTTGAGACTAATGTGGCAACCGGCCCACACGGAACATGGTATCTCCGGTGCCCACATTGCCTAAATTTTATTCCAAAAGAGACATTTTTGGCCAATGCTGACATTGTTAGTTAGTGTTGCGCATGCACGGGGGTAGTGTTATATACTGGAATAATAGCCAGCAGGTTTTATCAAATCTATTAAGGACTTGAATACCTGTTTTCTAATGGGAGGCTTAGGGTTTAATATCGCTGGTAATGTTAAGGGAGTGTTGAATTTTTTTAATTCGTTTCTAAGTGTCTCGCGTTGTGGGTAGTGTTTAGGGCATTCAAGTAATTACAAGCGTCTAGTCCGTCATTCATAATCCAGCCGTCGTCCATTAGAGAATATCCGCGTCCATAATCCAAAGACATATTCCATTTTCCACATAACAGTATTAGCACCAAATTCAAAAAGACAATCTACATTGTTGCATGCGGTACAGAGGGGTGAGGTGTTTTTCAGAAGCATGGACAGATGTGATTTAAGTCCGGTTTTGCCTAGTCTTAATCTGGTGATTATGCGGTCATCACGTTTACTGTCTAACTGGAATCCCTGGACTTGTCTTTTCTCTCCATCAAGGATCTTATGTAACCACCGTCCACGTTCTTCTTCGTTCCATTCCTTTTGCCACTTGCTATCTATTTTGCGTCTAATGATAGTGTTGAGTTCTTTATATCCTAATCCTATTGGCACATCGTGTGTAGCTTTAGCAAGACTGTCTTTGGCAGTTTTGTCGGCTGCTTCGTTACCTCTGATGTTGACATGCGCGGGGACCCATGCTAAGGGATCGTTTCCATTAATCGTTTTTTCTTCAGTCGCGATTTTTCTTCAATTTTCTCGATTGAAAAACGATCAGTCGCGAGGATATCGAGAAAAAAAATGAGAAAAAACGATTGAACCTTTTCTGGAAAAAAACATTCTCTCGCGATATCGTTTTTGAATCGTTTACCCATGCGCGATCCGTTCTTGATCGCGAATCTTCAATCGCGAGAGAATCGGGGTTTTTTCAAGGCGCGAGAGAATCGTGAGGCGGAGTGATATTTGACACATAGGCCGTGTTGCCATCGTACGCCGCTCTATCCGCGAAATGGGAACTACATGTAATGTTGATTGCGGATTTGTCGATGGAAAAACCTATAGTACTATACTACATGTATACTGTATAAATGCTCAAGATAACCGAATAATATGTATGATTCACGATCTATAGTCTCCTACAAGCCGAAGTAGGGCGTATGCTGGAAATATCTATACATATACCTGTACCATGCTTCCTGTGACGTTCGCGCTCAGATTTACTCTGGCGAAGCGTAAATGCCAAAATTACATGTTTATTCAATAATCGTGTGAGTCGACAATGTATTAATGTTCAGTCATTCCCTTCATACTTTCGATAATTTCCTCATATATTTATGCAACTTGGTATAAACAATACAGGATGATAGTCACAATATCTTGTTTTGTAAATACCGGGTACAGGTCATAAGTGGATTTGAGTTCGTCGTTGATTGCATTATCAGAATGATTACGGCACAGGCTTCATAGAGGTGTGAATGGGCGCATGGCGATAACCCAGAACAGCTTAGCCCTCCAGCCGAGAATTTCTAGGTTAATTAAGGTGAAAAATAGTGTAATTAAATATTTTGTTATAGTAAAACATACATTAGGAAAGGGTATCCATTCATGTTTTGGTACAATTTTTAAACTATTGAGAGGTGAATAAGTTCAAAAAATCACCATCAAGTTAATTTTATTTATTATAAGAATATTCGCGGCAGTGATTTCATATTTATATCAAATACATATCACAATGGTGATTGAATCGCATATAACGGTTGGATTCGCATATGTACAATACTTTTTATTTTAATTTTATATTTTGATAAATGAACAATGAATGATTCCAAAGGGAAGCTCAAGCCAAAAACCAACTGAATAGTATATAATTTCATCTCTTACTGGATTAACCAGTTGTGAAATTTTTTACAAATAGCCCGCGCTATATATTAATAATTAAGTGCTTTCGAAGGCTCAAAACCCCGTATGACAATGTTATATTCAATACAGCGCCATCTATCTACACAAGGAAAATGGTGATCGTAGGACAAAAAAACACGCGTACAGCGAAAATCTGACGAATCAACTCAAAAATTCAGCCCGTACAGATGCCAAAAACGTTCACGAAAAATACTACACAAGAAATCTGGAATAATACCAGCTTTAAAACACAAAAATACCCAAAATAATAGACGAAATTGCAAGTGCAAATGACCCAATCTGACCATATCCGGGTCTGTGTCCCGTACAAAATATATGTAAATATGAAGTTATAATTATATGCATAACCATTATTCCTATGTATATATATAGATATTTTTTTTCAATTTCTTTCAATATCCCCATCGTATCTATATAACCGCCAACTGTACAGAAAACACGCTATAGTTTTACACTAGGCAAAGAATGGAAAAGGAAGAAGAAAAAATGATCGAACTTTATACAGTCTGACTGAAGTGTTAGAAACTCGAACGTGTATGCGGGTCAGTCAGGCTGAACCAATGGCGTACTACTTTCGGCTATAATCCTCAATCGTTTTTTTCAATCGTTTATATTTTCTCGATTAAAAAGCGATTGAATCGCGATATCGCTTTTTATTCGCGAGAATTTTCTCGATTGAAAAACGATTGCCAACAGAAAAAAAACCATTCGAACAGCGATCGCGAATGCATCGTTTATTTTGGAGAAAAAAAACCATTCCCTCGCGCCTTGGAAAATCGCGACTTCGAGAAAATTTGACGAAATAAACGATTCATTCGCGAACGATAATTGGAAACGGTGCCTAAAATGGCATCTATACCCTCGTTGTGTATTTGTGTACATATACATTCTATTTTGTGTATGAGATCAGGTCTACTGTCAGATATAGAATTTTTAATGGATGTGAGTCCACTAAGGGAGTCACTAAGTATCACCGCACGGATTGGCTTGTGCTCGATGATCCATTCGAGAGCCTTAATTATAGCAATCATTTCACTAGTGTATACAGACATATTGTCTGGAAGTTTGAAACCATTTTGTATGTCGAGCTCAGGTATAACAAAAGCTGATCCTGTGTTATTACTTGTGTTTTTCGATCCGTCTGTATAGATTTTTATGTAATTTTTCCAGTTTTGGTTGATATATTCAAGGGGGTGTCAGGACATTTCGGCAGGCGACATTTCGGCCAACGACATTTCGGCCAACGACATTTCGGCAGAAAGTGAAAAAGCGACATTTCGGCAGGTTGTCATTTTTGCTGTTAATTGTCCAAATACAATGTACAAACTTACTGGGGATAGATACATGTAGTAGAAGCTCCCCCTCACCCGGATACACCCCCCTCCCACCCTCTCTATAGTACTAGACTATGTTCAATGTGATTTTGTGCAGATCTGTAGATGTGTAGGGACATGACTGAAGTAATTGAAACAAACACAAAAGTTGAATTCAGTAACAGTGTGTATATTGCATAGCACAAAAGCATATCAGTCAACAAAACATATAGCACCATAAGTCGTGTTTCTTGTGCACACACTATTCTTCAGTCAAATTCTTTTTCTCCCTGTCTGTTTTAAGCACAGTTTGCAACAGTGTTTATTAGTGGACTGGCTTCCACCTGATGACATGGCCAGCCCCTTGAAGAAATTCTTCTATTGTCTTTCTGTTCCCTGCTCGGTCTTGGCAGAGGGTCTGCAGGCGACGTTGCAGATCTCGGTAGACTCGTCGTACACAGATTGCTGGAGGATTTCCTCTAGTAGCCTCGCTGATCTGAGTTGCCACTACACTCTCATCCTTCTTGATGCACTCAATCAGTTTCCAGATGTGAGGGTGGCTGTAGCCAACCAGGTGGAAAAACTTGTTATTCCACGCCTCACACAAATCGTTCGTACGTGGTTCCATGTTCAAAGTTGCCTCGTGGACATTCCATAACTCCGGGGAAACAGTGGAGGGACGCGATGAATGCGGACTGCAACGCCAGGTCGACGAACTGTCCTGTGGGTGCCACTGACATATGTAGTGTCAAAATAGTTCACAAGCTCTTCTGCTCCGTCTGGGATGTTGTCTTTGAGGTGGTTCATTCCAGTAGCCACATCACCGAGGGGGAGGAGAGCAAGAGCGTCCAGCTTCCCACAAAATAGTTTGAAGTCATCATCTTCTTTGTACATCTGGACAAGACGGAGATCCTGGATCTTTCTCCACGTGCTCTGGGTAAGGTGGTAGAAGCACCCACGTACATGGAGATGGGGTCCGAGTACTTCACGGATGGCGTTGATGGCAGCTCGTTCAAAGTCACACAAGACAGTTGAAGGATCAGGGTACAAGTCTTTAGCCTGGCAGTAGTCCATGATGGCCTGGAAGAGTTCCCTATATGTGTCTTCAGTCTTTCTCTGTAGCAAGGCGTATGCTGTGGTGACCGCAGAGTTTCCAAGTGGAACTCGAATGATGTACAGCTGGAGGAACTGTGTTGGTGCCATGGAATAGTTTCCGTCCATCAGCCAAGTATCTGCATCAGCAAGGTGTTTCAGGGCAACAGACGAAGCAAAAACGAGGATACGGGCATCGGAATCTTGGCCATTGTCATAAATGAGAAACCTCCGTGGGGTTGGGCTGGAGGTTTCTGCCCACTCACCATCAATGGCCAGGTCTTCAAGGCTTTCTGGGTCCAGGGGAAAACGGTTTGATCTCTGACGCTGGACGAATCGTTTGAATGACAACTCTTCACCAATAAGTCCTCTTGCATCATCCTCTAGAGTAGCAAGTGCCTGTGGTAATAATGAGGTTACTATACGCTAGATTCAAGCAAGTTACAAGGCCAATAAATGGATATGAACATGATGAAAGTCAATTAACGACCACTTATAGTGACCTCCCTTTAGCAAATGTAAGTGTGTATAGTCATCTGGAATACAGTTCGAAGCTAAAAGTTGCCATATTGTCATTAGTCATTTGATATACTTCTAAATAAAAAACGCACCTGTGTATAAAGGTTGCTTGGTTTGTCATCGCTCTGCTTAGCTCTTTCCTTTATATCAGCTTTGACTTTAGCTGCCTGTATAGCATTGGAGTTGGCATTGTGATTGTGCTCATTTAGTAAATGAACAGTATTCCCTGGTACCGGTATGGGTGTTCCCACTGCTCCTTTACAACCTGTTGTTCTCTGGATACAACGCCAGCGGACCTGGGTTTTCCCTACCCAGTGTTTTGTGTACAAATATCCTTCATAACATAACTTGTCACCACCACGACTTGACCGAATGAGTTCCATGGTGGAATTGATGACCTGTTCTGCAGTTTAAGGCTTATATATATGGTACCGGCTTGGGCAAAGACATTACAACCCAATAGAGATTTTTAGAAATTTCAATTAAACTGTTGTTCAATGTGTGAAGTACTAATACATACTTCCTGTCATAACAAAACCAAACCCTTGTATTTTCATTTTAACTTTTAATCTCTATTTATCATTTTTATTGTTTTGGAAACCTTTATTGCAATGAGGTACAATGAACCTGTGAAATGCACAGGTAGCTCTGGTGTGCTCACAGTTGGTGTGGGTGTAACTGATAGTCAGCACATTGAAGACCAATCAACCAATCAATGTATTATTTCTTAAATTTAAGAATAATCTGTTCATCTGATTCTTATCTAAACTTCCCTAAAGTTAAATGGCATGGAGCAGGATGTCTTGCAAGAGACCATGAGTTGACATTTGTCTGATCTTCTGATCAATACCGTACAACTTAATTTGATTGTTTTGCAGTTATAACCACGAGGAAGGTCCACAACTTGAGGTTATTCTTTTTATCATAGCCTCTGCTATAAAGAATAACATACAAGACTTTCCAACAAATATAAAATTGTAAAAATATTTTTGTTCCAATAAATTAAAGTATGACACAACATGTAATTGTTTGTGCTCCTTGCAATCAAACTGCTTTTTGAGCGCAAGTTTTTAATGTAATCAATCACTATAACCTCTGTGATATTTTATTTAATAAATGGTCATTGATATTTTATTTAATAAATGGTCATGCTTTTGGGAAAAACTAAAACATACATAAAATCACATTTAGCATAGTCTAGTACTATAGAGAGGGGGGTGGGGGTATCCGGGTGAGGGGGTGCTTCTACATGTATCTACTTGTGTAGTATCCCCAGTAAGTTTGTACATTGTATTTGGACAGTTTACAGCAATAATGACAAAACCTGCCGAAATGTCGGTTTTTCACTTTCTGCCGAAATGTCGTTGGCCGAAATGTCGTTGGCCGAAATGTCGCCTGCCGAAATGTCGCCTGCCGAAATGTCGCGGATTCATTCAAGGGTGGTGGCTCTTATAAAGTCTGGGTTGTCCTTCTTTGTGAAGTAGTCGTGAATACATGTGTCCACGTGGGGCGACTCTAATTCCCAGGGTGGTCTAATGATTTTGTCTGTGTCGCAGATGTGTGCGACAGGTATTTCATGCTCTTGGAATAGGTTATTTACGGTGTAGCCGAGGGGGGCGGAGTCTTTTTCCCAGTTTTTCTTTAAATATTCATATTCACTTTTATCTTCAAAAATTGTGTGGCATGGGTGATTTTCGCCCTTAGCTCTAGTTTTTCTTGCATATTTCAGGGACAGTTCCTCTCGTCTTAAATGAAGAGGTTTCTCATTGGTTTCTATTTGAAGACTACATAGGGCGGTTCCCTTGAAGGCTCCAGTAGCTATTTTTAGAGCAGAATATTGAATGCTGTCTATTCTTTTTAGTTGTGTCTTACATGCTGATTCGTAGGCGATGGACCCGTAATTTATTTTTGACCTGATGAGCGTTTGGTATAATTTCATCAAACTATATTTACTCGCTCCCCAGTTTGTCCCAGACACACACCTCATGAGGTTCAGGTCTTTATTGCATCGAAGAACTAGTTGATCGATGTGGTCTTTCCATGTGAGTTTTCTGTCAAAGATCATACCAAGATATTTAACACTATTTTTGAATTCAATTTTTTGACCTCCTAGTGTTAGTTTAACGTCAATGTGTTTATTGTTTGAGAATATAATACCCGTTGTTTTGAGAGCGGAAAATTTGAAGCCCCATTTATCCGCCCAACCGCTAATTGTATCTAGTGTTTTTTGCATTATACCTGTAAGTTTTTTGATGGAACGTGCGGTTTTCCAGAGGGCAGAATCGCCAGCACATAGGGACTGTTCTACTTCTGGATGTTTCGTGTCAATTTCATCGGCTAGGCCATTGATGAGGATGTTAAAAAGGGTGGGGCTAATGACGCTTCCCTGAGGGGTACCGTTGTCTAGTTGATGGTCGGTGGATAGGGTGTTTCCTAGGCGAACTTTAAAATTTCTGTTGTTTAGGAAGTTTTTATCCAGTGTTGCATTCTTCCCTTAATCCCAAGTTTGCTTAATTGAATAATTATGCCGTCCTGCCATACAAGGTCAAATGCTTTTTCTATGTCTAGGAAGATACCTAGTGTGTACTGATGTTTGGCATTCCCCTTTTTTATCGAGTGTTGTAATCTGGTTATATGGTCTAATGTACTTCTGTTCTTACGAAAGCCGCTTTGGGTTTTGTTTAATAAGTTGTTGTTTTCCATATGAAATTCCAGTCTATTCTTTGCCATAGTTTCCATTATTTTGCATAGATTTGAAGTGAGAGAAATTGGGCGGTAAGAGTTGCTGTCTGATGGATCTTTACCTAGTTTTGGGATTGGGATAACGATAGACGTTTTCCATTTACTTGGAAGTTGTTTGGTCTGCCAGCTGACATTAATTAGTTTCAAAATTAGTTTCTGTGTTTTATTTGGTAGGTGTTTAAGGATCGTGTATGATTTGAGCTTCGCAACATTCTGTTTATATAGAGAACTGCACTGATTGTGACAAGTTAGAGTAATTCAAGGGAGGTCTAGTCATAGCCGATAGTTATTGTCCAGTTGGGAAACCCGTGAAAATTAAGTGCCGGCACATGCCCTTGTTGGTGTCAATCAGTAACTGTTTTGCCGTCAGTTAATCCCCAGGATGTCGCCATTGAAGACGGCTTATCCGTCCGATACCCGTTCTTCCTCGCCAAACACGGCCCCCTACATGCGTGGCCGCCTGGCCGCATGTTCACAAGGGTTTGACTTTCTACTGGTTCATTCCCAGTTACAGTTGCGGCTATTTCTAATTCTTGTCCATACATCAACGGTTCTAAATTATAATATATGATAGAAATGTAAAGGCCAATGATGTTTAGCAAGATTATCGAAACACCAGTAACATCGGAGCTTGTCGAACCGGTAACAAAGTCTACGAGAAATTCTTCCCGAACTTCTGTCGCCCGCCATTTTGGTTTTCTTAACAGCCTCGCTTTCACAATCAGCTCACGTGACCAGTCATCGGTACCGCTCGGATTGTTCCGGTTCGTGCTGCAAGATTCTTAGCTTACAGATCTGTTTGCAGACGAACTCCGAGCGACTTTCATTACATTAATGATTTGATTTAAATTGTTTAAGGGTTTCTTTCCATACCGATTTCGCAGCCCATCAACTCATTACATTAAACAATTATTTATATTTATTTAACACAACTTTGAAATATAATATGGTCTTGTCCATTTTAGAACAAATATTAGTAAAGAAATAAGTAATAATGAACGAGTTAATTATATAAAATGAACAGTGGATTGACCAGCTTTGTCGACTGAGTTATTGTAACGTTAATGTGCCATTAATACCGTAATCCCCAACAAATTTAAGCTACTTAGTCAGTCTCTCACATGGGTGCAACGAACAAGAAACCCAACCTGGGATGGTCGACACATCGAGATTCCCGGCTTTTGATTGAAGCCACCCTCAAACGTCTTGAATGCACAGCATGGTTAATTCTGATGCTATATCCATGCATGCACGCTACAAAAATTGTTACCCGCGGTCACCCGTTTGGATTGTTGTAAATCCTGGAAACTTAAAATTAGCGCGGATGACAGTTGCAAATTCTGGACAAGTTAAGGAAATAAACATAAAATAGTTTAATGCATGAATATTAATTAATTAACATCAATTAATTCGACAGATTTATCTAGTTTCCATGATAGGTGTTGCAACATGACTCTAATTTCCGAGGCTATTTCGGGCGCCAATAATTGGCGCTGCATGTACTTGCCCAAACGGCACAAAAAGTTGAAATGATCGAGCCCACTCACGGTCAGTTTTATACCACGTGGTTCGGTGAAGTGTCGGGTGAAAAGGCAACTTGACCCACCCTGGTTAGTCTTCTTTTCTATTGCTAAATTAGTTTATGTTAATATAATAAAACTTGCCGATAATTGGTCGCTTAATTGTCCGTAGCTATTTCCTGTTGTGACTTTTCATGCCGGTAGTGTTATCGTTCATTTCCTGAAACATTTTATATTTAAATACTGGGATATATATTCTGATACAGTCTATCGGTACATGTTATACTATTTTTATGAGTCCAGTCCAATTCCATCTGCAGATCAGCTTGTTGTTATGACTATGCATGAGCAACGAGTTCCTCTCCCCGTGGTGTACAGAAGTCATGCAATTAAGTGAACAAACACTGTAGGCCTACGCTAAAATCTTCCAATTTTGCAAAAACAGCAGGAATATATTAATGCTAATCAAAGGAAGGGGATTACTGATATCTTTATGCCTCACAAAGGATTCTATTAAAATGTTGCATATCACAGGATATCTCATACATATAGGTCCATCATGTAATATTTGTAATATTGAAATTATGAATTATCGAAACTTATATTTGTAACATTTGTATAACATTTGTATTGGCTTAATATTTTTTAAGTCTTTGGTGTTTAATATGTTGATGTAATACAGAGAATAAAAAACACACGGTGAAATAGAAAACAACAACACTTGGTTTAAGTTTTATCCTACACATTAGCAGAAAAAAGAACATGGTGCTGATCTAAACGTTATTCCTTCCTGGATTTACCATGA
>JAVTVY010008684.1:0-42801 GCA_036873755.1 Hanleya hanleyi
TTTCAGCGTATGCCTCAGGGGATCAAAGGGGCACCTGCAACTTTCCAAAGACTTATGGAGCAATGCATGTCAGGCATCAACATGAAAGAAGTCCTGGTGTATATGGACGATTTGATTGTATTCTCTTCTAGTCTGGAAGGGATGGAAACCCGGCTCATGCACGTACTGGATCGATTGGCTGCCTATGGACTCAAAGTGTCCCCTGAAAAATGTCAGCTATGTTGTACGTCAGTGAAGTACCTCGGACATATTGTGTCGAAGAGCGGAGTTCATACGGATCCGGATAAAATCAGTGCCCTCCAGACCTGGCCCCAGCCGACGAATGTAAAGGAACTCCGGTCATTTTTGGGATTCGCCGGTTACTATAGGAGGTTCATTGGTAACTTTTCTGCTATAGCAAAACCCCTGAATCAGTTAACCGTTGGATGTGTCTACCCCAGAAAGCGAGGGAGTCCACCTCGAAAGAGACCCCCAGATCCAAATGCTAGGAGTGCTAGTGAGCCTTTTGGACAGCTATGGACACCAGAATGTGACCAAGCATTCCAAGTACTGAAAGAAAAACTTACAACTGCACCAGTTCTGGCCTTTGCAGATATCACCAAGCCATTTGTTGTGCATGTGGACGCTAGTAGGGATGGCTTAGGAGGCGTTCTATGTCAAGAGCAGGATGGCCAGCTTCGACCAGTAGCTTATGCGAGCCGAGGCCTCACAAAGTCAGAAAAGAACTATCCGGCTCACAAGCTAGAATTTCTAGCTCTGAAATGGAGTGTTACTGACCAGTTCCGTGACTATCTATACCTGGCCAAGGACGTCAAGGTACTAACGGATAACAATCCATTGACATATGTCCTTAGCTCGGCGAAACTCGACGCAACAGGCCATCGTTGGCTTGCGGCCCTGGCAAATTTCAACCTGACCATCTCTTACCGACCCGGATCAACAAATGTAGATGCTGATGCATTATCAAGACCCCATGGCGATGGTCAGGTAACAGACTCTGATAAATTGCAAGAGATCACAGCCAGACTCAGTGGACAGTTGAGAGAACCTGATCATGTGTATCCCAAGGATGTCATCAATGCCATCTCCCAGGGCCATTATGCAACACCGAACTTGCGCCCTGGAGCAGCTCAGCCTGATGTGTTTGATGGAAATAACACTCTGCCAATGGTACAGTGTCTAACAACTAGTGTTGATGCAGTTCCAAAGAACTATGCCACTGCTGGATCGAACTTGAGTACCATGGACTGGAAGTTTCATCAAGCACAAGATCGTGACATTCGGCTTGTCGTCGAGATAGTTCAGGCTGGCAAAAAGCCCGTTTCAACTGATGCTCACCATCCTGGTGTGAAACTTATGCTGAGGGAATTCGACAAATACCAGCTAAAGGATGGTGTGCTATACAGGAAAATCCAGACACCTTTAGGAAATGAAAACCTTCAACTTGTTTTACCAGAACCATTCAGGGAACAAGCCATGCTTGCTTTGCATGATGAATCTGGACACCTTGGATTCGAAAGGACACTTCAACTGGCGAGAGCACGATTCTATTGGCCGAAGATGGCATCCAACATTGAAACATGGATAAAACAGTGTCCCAGGTGCGTCGCTAGAAAGACACTGCCCAAGGTTGCTGCTCCACTAGTGGGTGAACATCAGGACAAGTTCCCCTATGGAGCTAGTGTGTATGGACTTTTTGTCACTTGAAAATGATCGGGCGAACTACAAAAACATTCTTGTAATTACAGACCACTTTACAAGATACGCCCAGGCCATTCCCACCAGAGATCAAACGGCCCGTACGGTAGCGAAAGTCTTATGGGAAAACTTCAGTGTTCACTATGGACTACCGCAACGCTTACACTCTGATCAGGGCAGAGACTTTGAAAGTCGGGTTATCCAGGAACTTACAAGAACGTTGGGCATCAAAAAGTCCCATACAACGCCCTATCACCCTCAAGGTGATCCACAACCTGAACGTTTCAATAGGACATTAATGAACATGCTTGGTACTTTGAGGGATGAGAAAAAGGAACGTTGGAGTAGTCATGTAGCTGCATTGGTACACGCATATAATTGTTCCCAACATGACAGCACCGGATTTTCGCCATATGTCCTCATGTTCGGGAGGGAGGCAAGGCTTCCATTAGACCTGGCATTTGGAGTATCCCCAGATAATATCACTCAGCAAGATCATGCCCAATATGTTCAGCAATTGAAACAACAGCTGAGGGATGCTTACAAGCTGGCGAGCAGCACATCTGATAACTCGGGTGCATCCAATAAGAAACGGTACGACAAAAAAGTTCGTGGCAATGCATTCTCTGCCGGTGACAGAGTTCTGGTCAGGAATGTTGGCTTACAAGGCAAGCACAAGTTGGCCAATGTGTGGAAGCCAGAGGTTTATGTAGTCCAAGAAAGAGTCCACAACGATGCTCCTGTCTACCGTGTGAAACCGGAATCCGGTGGAGGAATTGTGAGGACCCTTCACAGGAACATGTTGCTGCCAATTGGATATCTGCGTGACGATGATTCACCCTGTGCGCCAGCTAAACAACGCCGACCGCATACCCGACAATATGTGAAGCAAGCGGGTAGCGACTCTTCATCCGGTTCAGAGTCTGAAAATGAACTTACCTTACTTCTGCCAGCAGCTCAGGCTCTTGCTCCGAACATGTCAGACACATGTATTCGTCAGTCAAACTTGAACGGTGAGGCTCCAGAATTTGTCCCAGGAAGGGTCATTCAGCAGCATACAAGCAGAAACAGCCCTACACCACTTGTACTGCCGTCCGTGGAATCTGAAATCGCAGAACCAGCGGACTCTGGACAGCTTCAGGATTCACAACCAAAATTGGTTGAAGCAGATCGTACAGAGGAGCTCAGCAGAACAGATCCTTCTCTGGAAGTGTCTGAAACTATTCCTGTACCGGAACAGGGTGAACCAAACACAGTGATTGAATTAGTGCAGCAGGAGGCCGCATCAGAACCTGCTCCTTCGAGGCGTTCAGCAAGAACTGTGAAAGCTCCGCCACGATTCACGTACGATAGACTTGGTGAGGCTACTTATCATAAGTTGCAAGCGAGCTGTGCACACCCTCGTCGAGAGGGAATGTTTACCAAACTCGCCCAGAGAATCTTTGCGCGTTAGAAACTGTCTGCTCCGGGACGAAGCAGATTTGAGGGGGGAGTGTGTAGCCCGCACATTCTGTGAGCCTACGAGTCTACCACGTGGACTCATCAACATAGGTTGGAGCTCTTGCGCGTAGGGAGATAGGATTCGGTCCCTTTGGCGGAATTGTGCTCGAAATGTGAACAGCAAAATTGTGATTTATCGGAGCAAAACTGGACTAAAACTGATTATCTCCGTGGCAGATTCAACGATTTGTGTTGTACGAGGCAGCCGGGAGACAGTTGGATGTCAGTGAGTGGCTCTTTAAGTGACCATTGTGATAGAGTAATTATTTTGGCGAAGACCGTAGTTACCAAAGTGGACAAACTGTTGTTGTTGTACAATCTTCGTCGAAATTTGATTCTATGAAGGCCTGCTATCATCGAAACAATTCCTCTGTAAATTGATTCCTAATGGACAGTTGTTGGTAAAGGATTAGTCATATCAGGGAGCTTCAAAGAAGCTTTGTTACCACCAAGTCTATTAACTGAAGTTGAAAATGCTTGTATGGTGGTCTGGCGATACCAAATGAACTACTTGGAAATCTCTATGGAACGTTATTATGGGCGAGCTGACTCTCAAGGTATGTACAGATACAGAATAACTGTCGTACTATATATGGAATCCCATTACCTGTAATTGAACTTATCTGGCGAAGTTTCATTTCTGTCTATGCTGTATGAAAGCCCGATAGACATTCCTGCATGAACTGTGTTGATATGAAGTCACAATATGTTGACAGACTTTATTTTAATAAAGCCCATATTTACCTGCCGAGAAACGGTGAACGTACTGAACTACTGCCATCTTCTTTAGACGAAAGAAGACTGAGTGCTTTATCGTGATTCATATTGGTGATATTATATTTCCTTAGGAGAATCGTGTGATTCGCGAGTACTCTTCCTACGGAAGCCTGTTACATCTATATTCGCGAGTGCTATTCCTACGGAAGCCTGTTACATCTATATTCGCGAGTGCTATTCCCACGGAAGCCTGTTACATCTGTATTCGCGAGTGCTATTCCTACGGAAACCTGTTACATCTATATTCGTGAGTGCTATTCCTACGGAAGCCTGTTACATCTATATTCGCGAGTGCTATTCCTACGGAAGCCTGTTACATCTATATTCGTGAGTGCTATTCCTACGGAAGCCTGTTGCTTCTACATTCGCGAGTGCTATTCCTACGGAAGTCTGTTATATCCACATTAGCGGTTCCTACGGAAGCCTGTTACTCCTACATTTGCTAGTGCTATTTCTACGGAAGCCTGTTCTGTTGATAAACACAAATGCTCCTTATATGGAGGTCTGTTTGATTCACTAATTGCGTGTGATATCAAGCTACGAAAGCCTGTTGGGTGTGCATCGGCGTGTGTAGACCAAAAGGTTGGCGGATTATCGTGACGCATTGTGTAGTTCCAGTGAGGAGGATCATCAGCAGCTGCTCCGTACCTGCATAGATACTGTAGGCCTATACACTCTCACATGTCATTGTGTTGTCTCTCATTGCTTTTTTTTATTGCTCATGAGCCATTTTCTTTTCCTGTTGTAATAAACTGTTCGATTTCTTTCATTGTATGTCATTGTTGAGCTTGATTAATTACTGCACCGAAAGCCTGGGTTACACCAGTTTCGGTGTAGAGTGAATCGTGAGTAGTTTCGCGGACCGCCCCACAGATTGTACGCAACGCTTCTAATTAAAGGTTTTCTAATAAATCATATCATAGTTATTTATATCCTCTCTATATTGGATAAATACTGCTGAACGCGACGTTAAACCTAACTCAGTCAAACACGCTTTGTCTCAGCAGCTTCTGCAAAACAAATTCGTGTTCATCGAAATCACCACATTTGATACAGAATCTAGCAAATGCTGCTGGGTGATATATATATGTATACATAACACACAGCAAAAATAGCGTCAGTACTTTTTCAGTAGGCCTATATTTCTACCAATGTACTGAAAAAGTACTGAAATATAACCGCTCTGAAACGGTACTGTTAAAAACAGTATCAATTCATTACTGAAATATTACAAGCAGTACTGAAATATTACAGTACCGAAACAGTACTGATAAATAATGTAACAGTGCTGAAATTTTATAGTACTGACACAGTAGTGTAATATTTCATCACTGTTTCAGTACTGTACGACTTCAGGGCTGTTGAAGGCAGAAATGTAGTGAGACAGCACTGACTCCATTTTTCCTGTGTTCCCAGATCTTTCCTTGACTTGTACTGTCCAGTGAAGGTGGATATATCTTTAGCCAAATTATTATCCAAAGCAAGAAGATCGTCTACATATCCTTTGGTGAGTGAGAAGGAATGGGCTTCTAAATGAACATTTGTTTGCAATTTCTACATATAGTCGTATCCACCCTCATGTAACCTTCCAGTCTTGCGAGAAAATATGTCGTAATGAGCTAGAGTGTTTGTCCGGCTTGGCAAAGCGGTTGGTGGCATAAGCCACGGAAGTCTAATCATACCACTGCGTCATTTTCCAATTAGAAGCAGTTTCAATACTCGCATTTACCTTTAAAACAGTAATCTTTTTGTGTATGGCGCTGATGCTGTGCGATGTGACATTTACAGCATGTGTCATTAGCCATCATGGATCAAAATGATCTTGATGTTAGTCTGTCACATTTGAATCTGTTTGGCAATCAATAAGATGTCAAGGATCTAAATTATTGAGTGCAGTATAATGGTTCTGCCTGGATGATTGCCATTACTCCGAAAATCGTTCTGATTGCATTGAAATTATGGACAGTAATAAAGATATTTGTATTTTCTTCAATGCTAAGATTTAGGTTTCCGACATTCTGATTAAAACTCAGACTTAATAACCGCTCCTCTATCGGACATGTCGCTAATTAAGATCTGGGACAGTCCCTATAACAAATTCGTCAGATGAACTCCGAATCAAATAGTTTTCGAGTCAAATAGTCGCCCAATGAAACGCCTCGTAGTATAACGTGTCGGTTTATCTCCTAATATAACGTTGTTGTTGCGATGCAGTTATGAACTGATTTTATGAAACAAAATAGCCGTATCTACATATCCAGTTGTGCAAGAAATATCCCTTGATCTCTTCACCAATTACCAGTATACGAGTTGTCAGAGCATTTCCATCATAGCTCTCTAGATTTGTATCTAATACCGCTTATGCCGGTGCTAGGGGCCGTGTGGTCATATCATCCATGTTGCCACATGAACAGGTACAATAAAAGCGTACCTGAGATACAACACATATCACGAATCGTTAGATTCTTGGTATGTGCTTTAGAATAGGTTTTCCAGAAGTCTATTCTGTGAAGTCATATGACGCAGTCAGTATGTCGGCACCTCTTCCCACTTCCCTTATATGTGTTGTAATTGAAGAGAGCAACGGGGAGCAAATAATAATCTTCGGTGATTGCTCATGGACTGGAGAGCAAGAACTTCGTTTTCCGCCTGGGTTGGATTTTTATGCGCCTCGTCCGTACACTCGGCAACATCTGGTAAGGCAAAATTTCCCGTAGCCGGTAGGAAGAACGGCTATACAGTGTCTTTTACGTATCATGCAAGAAAGCATCTGCAGTTGCTCCTGCTTTACTAGACGTAAGTGTCCCAAGACACTAAGATCTGGATTTAATTGTCCGTCGGCCAGTCAGGTCAGGATTTGGATGTCCGGGACACTGGCTTCCAGGAGACGAATGTCCTAACCTGGAGCCCAGTGTCCGCCTCGATTACTACTTCCGATTTCCCATCCAGCTTACACGTGGACAGGTGTACCAGTGAGTAATATAGAAAGGGGAGTTACAGCGTTATTGACCTGCTTCCGACAGGTGGCGTCAACAGATCATTTCCGACCGACCATTGTGATATCACTTCCGGTTATTGTCATGTGACATAAAGTGACCTTTAACCCTGCGCATGATGTCCGCTATTGTGCGCATGGTCACTTTCGATCACGTGACCGGAACCGATAGTGACCTCACAAAGGTCAGCCGAAAGTGACCTGTTGACGTCACCGGTTGTGAGTAGGTCAATAACGCCCTAAGTCCCCCCTCTCTCGGTCTCTCCCTCCTACTCAGGAGGTGAGTGACGACGAAAATGAAACGAAAAAACAAGATAATTTTAAAAGAAAATCTTGACATTTATGCTAAGAAATAGCCAGGTAAGACTGCATCACACCTAAGGGCTTGTCCGGTGGGAGCTTGTTCACTACAATGAAGAATAGAACATATTGGTGAGCATATGTTACAACAAGTCAACACGAGAAATAACACGTTCTTCTGTTTCCACGAATACAAGTCGCGATATGTAATTGTTCTATAAAGGTGTGGAAGCTGCAAGTCAGTGGGGTAACTAGACCACGACTTGTATTCTTTTAACGGCATATTCCGTGAGTCTTCCAAAGATGGGGTCAAATTTGCATGGCAAATAATACAACAAACCTGACATGGCTATGCATACGTTCCAAAAACGCTTCAGATTCTTTACGTTTACTGCAAATTTCAGCCGTTTTCCTTCTTCAGTTTTTAGGGGTTTTCTATAGATCTTGGACTATTTTATGCAAACAATTCCTTCTTTAACCCTACCAGACCTGGGGGAGGGACATTCGCCACCCCCCACCAATCTTTCTGCGCCATCTCCGGAACGACAAAAAATTGAGAGCTGACACTACGTCAATTTGTAGTTTATCATATTGGGGTCATTTGGAGTCTATTTGCATAACCTCCCGAGCAGTGGATCACGGGGAAATCCACGGGTAATTTATCATGCATTTTTTTGGAAAGATTACATGAATAAAATTTTCGCAAAATTTGATAAAAAAATCGACAAAGAAAGGTCTTTTTGAAAATGACGTCAGCAAAGCGACCATCTTGGATTTTTTTTATACATTTTCTTGTACAGGCTGACGGAAAGGTATAGTGTGGTAAGTTTCAGTCCTTTTACCTCAAGGGAGGGGAGGGACGGGGGGGGGGGCAAATTCGCTCCCCCCCCCCCCCGCCTTCCAGGCCTGGACAGATTCTAAACATCCCAGGTCAGATAAGGTTAACACATAATTTCTTCAGATTTCTCCCGTCCTGAGTAAAGCCGGAAACTTTTAAACCGCGAAGTAAAGTTAGCAACCGCAGTGTAAATGTTACTCCGCGGTTTAAAGGTTTACTTCACGGTTTAAAGGTTTACTCTGCTGTTTAAACGGTGTAAACGTTTCCAAGAGATTTGTTTGGGTTTCGTTAAAAACAAAAACAAACGATAAAGTCATTTATGACGACCTTACTAGAAATGACAAAAATGTAAAGAAAACATGTGATAAACTAAAATCTGTTTGAAGAAAACAGGCGAAAATCAAGAACATCCCCAAGAAAATGCAGAAAATGTAATAAAAAAATGTAAAAAAAAATATAAAAAATGTCGGTGTCCCCTATGTGTCACCCTAATTATTGAATGCCCCCTATGGATCACCCTTATTCACTCTTGGATTAAATAGGCAAATATATCCTGTGTTTGTCATGAATACACCATTAGTTTGCGAGCGCCTTAGGTTGAACTACCGGCAATGTACACATATTAGCCATATATGAAGTCTACAAAATATATTAATTGCGGGTCACAAGGACTCAGTTTTCGCATTTCTATGTACATGTAAATGGGTTATACCAAAAAGAACGGTATCTCGCTCAAACAATCAAAGACAAAACTCATAATAAATATATTCACTTTCAATGATCAAAACGACGGAATTTTGTTGGCATACTGCTACCTGATCATTCCTTTGAGCAGCTCGACGTATAGAACGTTTCTCTTGCTGACATTTCCTGGCGTCGTACTTGTCGATATTGTTGGCCAAATATCGTAGAATATCGGCAGGATCTAAGGATGCCATGGGTCTGATTGTGGACAGGTATATGTGGAGGTCAGCTTTATACACACCTGGTAGGTTACTCAATATAATCCAATAATTTGGCAGGTGTGCCATATATGAATGCAGTAATCAAATGCATGTATATATCGTGGCAATTTTATTTTGCATTTATTTTATGTTTTATTTATTTGATTATTTTTTTTAATGATACCAGATGCGCCCCATTACGGTTAATGTGAAAGCAAAGTAAAACTTATATTTTATGGTATCCCTCTATGCAAACAAATGACCGTGTCCTACTTCAAGAACGGCGTGACAGCTTGAAATGTCCGGAGGGATCTTACACGATATCCCGCATTCAGAAAATACGGACCGAATATGAAAAGACACTGAGCATTATATTTCCATATCGTAAAATATTCTACTTTCGCCCTGACTATGTGAGAAGTCGTAAATTGTACGAGAGGACAAGCGTGGTAATTTTAGAGTAACAGTAATAGAGATCTCCAACATGATAATTTCCTCAATATTTACTGATGTCAGAAACGTGATATAGATACATTTTCATTAGATATCTCAATATCTCGTGTTTCTTTCTGATTTCGCAACATTCACAAAATCATATGCGTCTGCAAATTAACCCAACGCGGATAGAAGGTTTCATAGTACTTGTATGCGGTGTTCTTCGACATATTGAAGATATAAGACGGCCCATAAACGAGATGCTATGTTTCCAGTTTGTATTATTTTTTAGTTCTGGGGTTGCTTCTTTTGGTTTAGTTTTCACCTGGATGAAAACTTTCCAGTCACTTGGGTGAAAACGTTCACCTTCACCGAGGATTTCACCTGGGTTAACCCTATCTGGCCTGGGCGATTTGGGGTCCACCGCAGCCTGGGGGGGGAGGGGAGGCGGAAAGTGCCACCCCTATATATTTCCGCTATCGCTAAGGCTAGAAGGCTGAAACTCACCACACTATATATTTGGGTCAAGCTCTACAAGAAAATGTAAAATATCCAAGATGGCCGCCATGATGACGTCACTGTGACGTTATTTTCAAAAAGAACATTTTGGACGATTTTTTTTATTTTTGTTTTTTCTTCGCAAAAACTGCATGATAAATTAGAAAATACTAATCTGATATGAAATAAACTAAGTTTTATCCACTTTTCCGTACAGAAAAGCCAAAATTTTTAAGCAATATCACGAAACCATCACTTTTCTGGTACCCCCACATGGCCGCCATTTTGAATTATCCCATGATCCTCTGCTCGGGGGGGTCATGCAAATAGGCTCAAAATGGCCCCAAATATGATAATCTAAAAAGTCACGGAGTTTCAGCTCTCAATTTTTTGTCGTTCCGGAGATACGAGCAAAAGACGAACAGGGGTGTGGGCGGAAAGTCCCCCCCGCCCCCCCCCCCCTCACAGGTAGGGTTAAAATAGGTTTCCACCAGGGTGATAACGTTTTCGCCCATGTGAAAACCTTTTCACCCCGGTGAAAACCTTTTCACCCCGGTGAAAACGTTTACACCTGGGTGGAAACTTAGGAGTGAAAACTGACGACCCCGCCCCCAACCCAAACTGAAAAAATATATACAAAACTAAAATTAATAGCATGTCGGAAATGGGCCACCGTAAAGATGTATGTTGACTTAAATACATAAAATTAGTGTTTCTCAAAATGTATATATATTTAACAAAGATGCGACAGTATAACTTAACAAGACGTACTAAAGCTGTACATGAGAAATGCAGAAAATCAAAATATTTTCAATTGACCCCGACTGGGATCGAACCCACAATCTTACCTTCTGTTGTACTGTCCGCCGTCTATGCCTTCACCCACTGCACCACCGATTTGCTGGCCGAACCTCTGTTCAGAATTTCTAGTCTTTACTATTCCTTTTGTTTCATATATAGGTCAACCGGACTCTGTGGAATGCCGGACTCTTGAGGACATTCATAGCTGCGCCCATAGTCCGCCAGATGCCATGGTCCGGGCCATAAACATATGAGAAGGAACATTCCTGTCTATATTTCAGTGACCCGGACACCAACGACATCAGGACCCTGCATGGTTTCTGCTGATAGGGGGACAACTGTTTCCGAGGGAGGACTTTCGTATCTGGATCTGGGTGCTCTTCGGGCACCCAGATTCAGATACCATGGCCCCCGGACCCTCATATCTGGCGGACCACGGTTGCTTCCACACCGGTACTACACTCTGCTTTCGTCGTTGTTCGCAGATAGAATATACGATGAAAATCGCAAATTCTAGTTCATGCAGCAATTATTCCTTGCAAAGTATATTTAGAGGATGGTTGAATGAAGTTAAGTCATACCAATTTGATTTGAATTTATTCTTCTCTTTTTTTCTTTGCATCCGGGTCGCCATGACTTTTTGTAAATAGAACATGATACAAATGCAAAATGATATTTTCAATATTGGGCACGACTTTGTGATATTCTTTCCTCAAGCAAACTCGTGGTATGAAACACGTTATGAACAAACCTCGAATTTGCTTGTGAACATTACAGCCTGCACAACTTCCATAATACAGGTATCGTATCCGTTCCACCATTTGGATATTTGGCTGTAATGCCATAAGGCTGTTAATTTTTCTCTCTCTGAACATCAAATTCCATTGAAATAAGTAACGTCCTATATAGCGACGTATAAGATTGGAGAGCATTGATATGATATTAATGTGTTAAGATATTCAGCCATGCATGTAGATTGTGAGCAGTACAGCTATTACTCGAACCGTCCCTTTAAAATGAGAGCTAAAGAATGTTCGTGTGTGATACACCACCTTCGTGGTATCTCGGTATATTTTGACGAATGCCTAGTTTATGCGGAGAAAAAGATGGGAGGACAAACTCTTTGAAGTACAAAGGTCTAGTCCGTCATTCATAATTCAGCCGTCGTCAATTAAAGAATATCCGCGTCCATAATCCAAAGACGTATTCCATATTCCACATAACAGTATTAGCACCAAATTCAAAAAGACAATCATAGAAAGTATACATAAACATAGGCTAGTTTCCTGCAAGAGAGAAGCGGTCAACAGTTTTCAATGATGCCGACAATACATCATGATGTTTCAAAAATATAAAATCCGTATCGCTGATCAGTATTAATCCATAATAATCGTGTAAATTCGTCATCTAGAGAATGATGTATCTCAGTCACGCTTTGTGTCTGCTCATATGAACACCATGAGGGTCTTGAAGTACATGGGCTCATACGGCCCCTAGCCCGGGTTAAGCGGAATTAGACACAAGTTATGAAACGTAACGCCATAGATCTTGCAGGCTACGCTCGTATTTTCTATCAGCATGTGATATGTATCGCCAAATTTGAGAAACTTTGAGTGGAGGCGCTTGGTGGAATAGCACTGTTTTATAAGTTTCTGCAACAATGTTTGTGACGTTGATTAAAATCGTCACATTTAACACAGGGTCTAGCAAATGCTACCTGGCGAGATATTTACTCGCCATATGCAGGTCCCATTGGAATATTACTGTCCAGAAAGGGATAGTTTACGATGTCGAAATTGTAATCATCGCTTTTGTCATAAAGTCGACAAGAGTAAACGACATCGGAGCGTATCTACAGTCAAAGCAAATACGGAGACGAACACGTGACTTCAAAACTATCACAGGAGGCGAAATCTACAACACATTGCCTGACGCTTGATTCGCTCAAATATGGGCATATTCAGAAAGGTCATGAGGTCACGAACCTGTTCGGAAAGTCTATTATGGTCTTCGTCCCGCGCGAACTTGAATCTGAATGTTTGTAGTGATGGAGATAGAAAATTGATAATGATTCTTATGATAGTAAATGAATGAGAGAGGAAGGGTGGTTCTTCTTTATAATATTCCAGAAAGAGTTACGTACCCTGACATGACGTGAAAAACAAATAGTGGACGTCAGCGCCGGGAATCTGGAATATTATAAAGGCAAGTAACTCTTCCATTTGCATTCAGTGTCATATTAGTCATCATTAGTTCTCTATTTCCATCAATTGAAACATTCAGATTCAAGCTCCCGTGCTTTGTCCTGGTGAATTCGTCTTCTGTCATGGCTCGGCTTTGTCAGCCTATGACTCGAGATGATGAGTATTGCAGTACCGCACTATTATACAGGTAGATCGAATGGAAGGAACGAACATTCAATGTAGTTTTATTTAAGTGATCACTCTTTGCTTGTATGCAGGGTCGGTGACGTTTCGCAATTATCTGAAATGGTGATATTAAAACCACTGGGAAAAAATTAGTAGGTAGGAAAATTCTAAGTCTGCATATACAATGAATTTGTTAATTTTTCTCTGAAAGTTTTCACTGAAGCTAAAAACATCAATATTCCTCTGGTCTTGCTTTAGATCGAATTATCGTTTCGAACCGGCATATCGTGACCGCGTGTGCGTGTCACGTGACTATGTTATATATACAACAATGAACATTTGTATGCAATTTATCAACCGAATAACTGCCGTTACCGGTATAATATTATCTTATTGCTTGGTAATCTTGCCTGACATCAGTTCAATATACAGGAAATACAATAATCTCATATGAGAGTCCTAGTCAGAATGCTATATGTCTCTCTTGTATAACGGATGAAAATGTTAAATTGATGACAAATAAGTCGGTTCTGTTTCCGGTGTTTACGAAACAGAACCTATATCTACTTCACACCAGTCATTTCACCACTAATCAGAGCGAGGTCAGTGACCAAATACAGTTTGAATTCAGCAGCACAATTCTATCTTGAGAAGAGAAGGCATCAGATAAGAAGTTGCATAACATATAGAGCCTCATACATTTGTTTGCCCAAGCCTAGCCTAGAGACAGCATAACAGGCTAACAAGATGCCAGTGTGACAAAAACGATTAGATACAAATGATTAAATAATCACGAATAGTCATATATTGTATACAAGACACACATATGAGAAACTGAGAGCGCGCGCAAAGTCCCAATGGGAATTGACGGCAGAATTTTTCGTAAAGATAAGATAGAAAGTTTGAATACCCAGGCAAAAGCGCAAAGGCATAGAATGTAGAAAAATGATCAGCGTATTTTTGTAATTTGGAAAAAGAAATTATATAAATAAAACGGTACAAGAACTTCATACTGAGGACAAAATCATAACTGATCAAAAAGAAATATTGGAATGCCAAAAAAATATATTACGAGAATTTATACTCAAAAAAGGAAAATGAACAAATTTATAATTTAGAATATTTATTAGGAAAAAATATGAAAAACTATCAGAAAGTGCCAAAAATATCTTGGAGGGGAATATTAAATATTCGGAACCCTCAGATGCACTGAAAAGAATGAAACATAATAATAGTCCAGGAACAGACGGATTCAAGGCAGAATTGTTTTTACTTCTTTTGGCCAGATTTAGGATATTTTATATTTACGTCAATAGGTTATGCTTATAGAACGGGGAACACAGAGACAAGGAATCATTACCTGACTTCCTAAACCAGGCAAACCTAGATTTTTGGTGAAAAACAAAACTAGCGTCCAATTTCACTTTTAAATCTTGTATATAAAATGGATTGCCTGTATTGCAGAAAGACTGAAAGGTGTTCTTCAAAGTATTATTTCAAATAATCAGAAAGGAGTTATTTCTGGACGATATATAAGAGAAAATACCCTGCTGTTATATGATATTATTTATGGAACACATCTCAAAACATAGCTGAAATGATCCTGTTAATAGAGTTTGAAAAAGCGTTTTATACAATATCCTCGTCCTTAAAAAGACAAAATGCTGAAGCGTTTTTAAGTTTGGGGAATCTATGATAACCTGGGTTCAGTTATTTATAAGGACGCACAATCCTGTGTAGTACAAAATTGTCACGTTTCATCGTTTGTTTTTAATTTAGAGAGAGGGTGTCGTCAGGGAGACCCAACTTTTACCTTATATTATTCTCCTCTGTGAGGAAATACTAGGAATCATGATCAGAAATAATGTAAAAATAAAGGTATTACCATTTTCGACTGTGAAACCCATATTTTACAATATGCAGATGATACAGGCTTAGTTTTGGATGGATCTGAAACCGCCCTTCGGGAAACTTTGCGGGGGCTCTCAGTGTTCCAAAGTATGTCGGGGTTAAAACAGCTATATGGTTAGAAACAGTATAATCACAGTTAAAAAAATTACAGAAAATAGGGTTTGGAGTACAGAATTTTGCTCTTTGGGTTTACGGCTCTCAGTGAATCTGGAGAAAATTGTCGACTTAAACTTCAAATGTAGGATTCTGGAGATGAAAACTTTATTCAGAATTTGAAAGTGGAGAGATCTGTCATATTTAGGTAAAATAGCAGTAATCAAGACTTTAGTATTAACAAAACTCAACCATCTGCTTTCCTTCTTACCAACTCCTGAACATAGCATTCTTCAGCAAATTGAACAGATTGATTTTGTATGGAAAAATAGAAATGATCAGGTGAAGAGAAAATGTGTGGGAGTTATTCGGATGGAGGGCTACACTGCAAAAAGAGGTTACATGTTTAGCGTTTCATTTTGGGGAGGGGTAACATGTGAGATGCTTCATAATGCTACATGTTTCACCCTGTTTTTCTTTGAAAACATGTGTAATAGACGTAAAGCCCAACTCACACTACGAACATTTTGTTGTATTAGAACAAAAAAACTGTTCAGAACATGTTTTGTCTGCAGTGTGCGGTGCCCAGAAACACGAACATTCTGTTCGAGGGACAAGTTCGTGGAATCAAACATGTTTGATTTCGGGAACATGTTTTCGTCCTCAAAACAGCTTTTGTCTTCAGTGTGTGGTGATCTCGAACATTTGTCCGAACATTCACCAACAGTTATCCAATCAACTGCCAGCTGTCGGTCATGTGACGAAGCCGCTCTCACATGACACAACCAAATGGCTCCCATCACATGACCGGCAGCCTCGCTGCTTGATCGCGGCGACTGGCGGTCAAGAGAAAATGTTCGCAGTGTGAGGTTACCACGAACAAAAACACAAACAAACTGTTCTGTTCTAATACAACAAAATGTTCGTAGTGTGAGTTGGGCTTAAGAGCTGGTTGAAGGTTGTGACATGTATCACTCGCGTTTCCGTTTCACTATAATGTTCAGAGTAGCTGTTTGAAACATCAAAGCTGAAACAACCGAGTCACAAAGGCGACATGTCTCAAGGAACACAGTATAAAAGACCGATAATTCTGTATGATGCATGGAAGCACCGGCTTCCAAAAATTTAGTTTTTGCCTTTAGCAATCGTGAATATATCTGTCGGTATTGAGAATAAACAGACCGACGAATTCAATTGAATTATTTGCATCATGATTTAATTCTTCCAGGCTTAGGGTATTTGAGGCCTGCCAAGGCCTGGGAATTAAGAGACGCCTCCTCCCAACTAAATATGTTTTTGACTTCGTGAGTCTAAATGCTCCCACAATATATCTTGGGGTTCGCTCTGCTAGAAAGTGCAGAAGAAGAAACAATAACTCACCTCTTTTGGAACTGTGAATATTCCAAGCAGCTGTGGACACGCTTCCAGATCTGGGTTATCGAATCAAAAATTCATGATCAATTTAACCTTAACCAGGAGCACGTGCTACTGGGATATAAAAGTAAGTCCCTACTACTGAATCATTTAATTGTGTTGACTAAATGCTGTATACAATGTACATTCTTACCGAACTCGGAGGAGGCCGCCATCTTTCGAGTTGCTTAAGGACAATATTTATAATGAAAGGAATATGGAGAGAAAGATAGCAACAAAAAATAACAATATTATAGCCTTCAAAACGAAGTGGGGTCCCCTGGCGGATTCCGTCGATTAAAGCCCTTTCTGACCGAAATGTTGTATTTGTGTCATGAAATATGAAAACATACAGAAACTGTTAAAAAAATTGGATGCATGCAATTTATGTACATTTGTTTTGTTTTTCAGTTGGTATTTATTAGTTCTCTTTTCGCTTAGCTTTACTCTCTATCGTATCCACTCTAATTTGTCGACAGGGTTCTCAAAACTTTCTTACAAGGTTTTTTTTTCTCCTCTTTCACCATTTTTTGTTACTATCCTTTCCTTTAATCGTAGTATGGCAAAATGTAAATATTTAACGATACAAAAACGATAAAATTATAATCTCCAAGATATATCGATATCAATATACATATGTTATATACCTGCTTGTACATACTGTAATATACAAATTCAATCCATATATATAGCAAAATTTCGCGAAACTATAATTGAAAATACTAATACTAAAAATTCTAATTTTAAATATGAAACTAATATGACAGTGTGAACGAGTATAGTATGTATTGTTATTTGTTACTTTCGTTGTAAACTCTGTAACATTGTCATGTGTGAATAAATTCTACTACGATTAAAAAAAAAAAAAAAAAAAAAAAATAGACAGTGCAAAAATCCAAAACAATCCAATCCTTGAACACTTCAGTTACGTCATATTCTAAATATGAATTTTTGGTCGATTTTTCGGTCAGATATTCAATTTTGTTTATTGTGTTATACGTTCTCCGAAATAAACTACCTAGTACATTAGGGAAGAATTATCTGATGTGAAATAAAATAGATCATGCACTCTTTTATTCACAAAAAAAAGCTCGAAGAAAAAGATAAAAGACCACTTTTCTGGTACCTTACATGACCGCCACTTTAAATTTACCAATGATCCTTTTCTGGGAGGGATATGCAAATAGGGACAAATTGACTCAAATATAATACGCTGTAAAATCACACAGTGTCAGCTCCTAATATTTTCTTGTTTCGGAGATATAGCGTAGAAAGTTTGGGGTGAGGGTATAATGCCCCTACATGCTTGGGAGGGTTAAGAGTAATCTCGTTAAACATTCATACCAACAAAATATACAGCAGGGTTGCTATAAAAAAAGAGTGACATTGATGGGGCATCAATGAGATTTCGCATTGGAAGAAACAACAGCTGTGTTCTCTGTGTGACCAAAGCTACATCCAGAATTTTAAATGTGTGTAGCGCATTAGGAAATTTTCTGGACACGGTCAATACGATTGTTCCATATACGATTACAGCCTTGTGTGGGATTCGGCCATTGTGTGGCACAAATGACACCAAACCAGGCATCTTCACATTTCAAGTTAAATACTACACTAATGTTCCGTTATTTACCTTGACCTAATGAAAAGAGTAAATTGTTCAAAATGGGAAATGCACGTGATGTCATACAGCCAGTCAAGATACAGCTTGCCAACATAGTGCGCAGAGAGGATTTACTTTGATGTCAGCCCGTGTGATTTCCAAATATGGCAAATGGAGGTTGTATTGATGTTAATTTTCTTTCGAATAGCCAATAAAATTTAAATTTTAAAGAGGTCATACATTGCACTCCTCCTAATATGAACCACGGAATATTTATAGAGCTATGACATCACCAAACTCTTATCCTGATCAGATATTGTGTTATGTTCAGCCAAGGCACCAGGTGTAGCATTCGACTTGGATATGCGAAGATGAAACCAGGAGGAGAGAGGGATATATTTTTCATTTTTATGAAAATATTGAATATTGTTAGTGAGTGCAACAATGTTCCTCCTTCCTCCCTGACTGTGACCACTGTTGCAACAACTCGAGACGATCCCAAGATTCCGTGATTTTAATAATCAACTGCGATCCGTATTCCATTCCCCGAAATGGAATGGAATTTCACCGACTGTCTCGGCAGAGATATTTACCGCGAGCAAATCATTTCGAAGTTACAGACATTCATGTACCTAAATCAGCAAGTATGGTCGATATCTGATGTAATATAGTACCCGTGTTGAGAACTGCTTCCTGTGTGCTGGATTAGGGTCAACAGACCGATGTGGCAACTTACGCAAATTATTATTTTGGCTAATATCTGAATGTAAATGTACCATTTGGTCTGAATCATGCAATGGTCTAGTTCACCAAAACTTGAGCACAATATTTTCATGAACAATTTACACGCAATGATAAATGGGTTCACATCAGGAATTATGGTGTACCGAACATGTATCTGTCTGGAATTATCATATTCATTGATAAGTGATGCAAGCTTGCTCAATGACTTTTGATTCCATCAAAATGTCAGACGCATTGCTTTATCTATTGTTCCATGTCATAAATTAATTTGCCATGTGGAGAACCAGCCAATGTTGCTTAAACAGCGCGAAGGATGTTTGGCCTATTATTATGCAAAATAAATAGATGACAATTAACTTTTTTCAACCATTTAATGCGGATATATATGTCTGTATGCGCCTAAAGAGGATTTTGCTGAATTCATTATGTGAACTGATTTATTGAGCGAAAACGACCCTTTTTACCTCCATTTTAGAGAGCGGGATTGCCCTAACCTGTGGCCTGTTATATATGTGCCTGCCTGTAGCCTATGGTTAATGTTGTTTTACATCGAAGATAATAAAAACTGATGTAAGTTGAATTTAATGAATGTTTCGTGTATTTCTGTTTCTTTCACAGGCGATCTGGCGATCTGATGAAACATCTAATGGGAGATAGACTATTTTGAAACACTTCCAAGTTTGAGACATGTTCTGACACGTTTCGTTTGCTACCTGTTCCAAAAGTTGGGACAAAGTCATGTTTGGGCTTAAACGTTTCATTTTGAAACATGTAGTTTGCCGTAACATGTTTCAGATTGAAACATGTACATGCAACACATGTGTCACCGTGCAGGATGTCACATGTTTGAAACTGGAACATGTTTAACGACGACCTGTTTCATATTGAGACATGATTAACACATATGAGGATGACACGTTTCAAATTGAAACATGAAGCCGTTTCGAAATGAAATTTGTACGTACTCACATGTCCCTAAAGTGGGGACAAATTCAGGTTTCATTTTGAAACGTTAAACATGACGCCAATTCTTACAGTGTACAGATGGTTGATATATTTACCTTTGCTAAAAGCATGAGAATATGTTGGATACTGTTACTCTAAGACGCTAGTTGGATAATTTTTCTAAATATTATTTTAAGGCTGATTATTTAGTAATGAGATCAGAATATAGTAAGAATGTTAGTAAAAATATCAAAAATCTTTTTTTGGAGAAAATATCCTAGAAAACTGGTCTGAATTTATAAAGTGTTCCTTGAATGTACATGAAGTTGCTCTTGAAGATATCAAGATTCAGCCATTGTGGTACATCATTAAAGAGAATGGACAGTTTTACAATTTTGTGAAGTTGAAACAGTTATATGAAATACAGGGACTATATCTTAACTTGAAAGGTTTAATTTCAGCTATACCAAATCTATGGAAAGAAAAACGCAATGTGTGTATCCCACAAATTCCAACGATTTGCCGCCCAAAACCAGTCTCTATCTTGGTGTCCAAAGGAGATATAAAAATATATACATGTATCTTTTGGGTCAGAATGTCGAAAAAATTGAGAAAGCAAATGGGCTGTGGTTTTGACAGTCTCTTCTCTCCAGAGTGGTGGAAGAAGGTTTACTTTCTTCCATTTCGAGCAACAATAGAAAATAAAATGCAAAGTTTTGAGTTTAAAGTTTCATATAGAATATTGGCCACCAATACATTTCTGTATAAAATAGAATTAGTTGACACCCATCTATGTAGTCATTGTAATAACAAACCAGAAGACATGTTTCACATGTTTGTTGAGTGTCCATGTGATGAACAATTGTGGCAAGAATCAAATATTTAGATAGAAGCAGGTGTAAAATCACAGGTTCACCAAGTTAGAAATAATTGTTGGTGCTCTTGAGAAACCTACAGTTATAAGCCATATGATACTGGCTAAGAAATATTATTTGTACAAGGGTAGTTTCGCAGGAGAGTTGCCAAATAAAATTGATTTGTTGAATTTGATAAAAAGTATATACACATTGGAAAAAAGTATTTCAGTAAAAAGAGAAAAGGAATATGATTGTTTTTCAATGGGGTAATTTTGTAAAACTGCTCGACTGATTGTAGTCACATTGTAACTGTTTAACATGTGGAAATAAACGAATTATAAAAAAAAATTATACCAAATTTTATATTCCGTTTCGATAAGGAAGTGCTGCCTAAACTCTTTATATCAGGACCATGACTGGTTACCTATAAACATTTATTAGCAATTGGAGAAATTGGAGAAAACTGTTATGTTTTAACGTTTAGTATCTACATGCTCATCTTGGTAACGTTCACCATAGATGCCCAATCCTGGTATCATCACATGCTTTCGAAATGTGCTCCGACTATGTGAAGCAAGAGATACGTTTAAATTATACTTATTTTCAGCAAATATCTCTTGGTTTTACTGAAGCATGCAATAATAATTCACATGAATTTCGCAACGTTGTGAATAAAACAATTACATTTCCATAATCTTTAATTGTCTGTATCGCGCTATCGATTATTATTCAACTGTGTGATTATATTTACTACTTGGTGAATATTTAGTTCATAAAATTCATTTGTTTAATGAAATTTGTCTAGGTAGTATAAATTTGCTCATATATTAATTATATGAGCCACCGATCCATACAGTAGAGAATATATGGTGAATAATATTGTTACATTTAATTTTCGGCGAAGTATATATCTCAGAGTATGAAATATAACCGAAATATTTATCAACTCTCATGCCGTATAATAAATGTCTGCAAATTAATCGGTTTAACTTGCACCTGTTGTCCCAGTGTGGCGTATATAATAAACTGCATATAATATAATTATTTGTATATCTGTTTATTTATTTATTTATTTATTTAACTTATTTTAAGAGGGTAGTCCTTTCAGCCTTCATGGCTGCTCTCCCAAGGAGCCCTCTATCATACAGACAATCATGACTAGCCAACATTTAGGAAATATATATATATACATATAACAGCATATAAATAGCAAAAAGATAAATACATATAATACAGGATATCACATGGGTTGTGGATAGATTGATTTCTCATATAGTTGACAAATACTTCCAACAGGATTTTTTAAAACTTTCATATGTTGCAGATTTCCGAATTTCAAGAGGCAAAACGTTCCATGCTTTTGCAGCAGAGTATTTAAAAGATTTGTCTAAAAATGTTGTATTTGGGCGGGTAGAACAATATTAAGAATCTGTCGTGTCTGATACCTGTGGACTTCGTTCACAAAGGTGTACCTGTTTAAAAGATAATCAGGTACAAGACCATTTAAACATTTATATAACATGCATACCTTATGAAATTGGGTTCTTTGAGTAAGATCAGTCCATTTTAAAACATTTAAAACAAATTGAGAAGGAGTTCTCGGTTTCACTTTTAAAATTATCCTACCGGCTCTACATATAGCCTTTTGGGTTCGACTAATATTACCGTTCGAGCCGTTGTCCCACACAACATCAACATAATCAATAATGGGCTGTATGGTGGTCTCGTATATTTTCGTAGCAGTATCATCATTTATGAATTTTCTTATTCTATTTAATACACCCAGGCGGGACGAGACTTTATTGCACATTTTATCAATGTGACTCTTCCAGTTCAGATGTGAATTGTACTGTGTACGCCACGCTGCGTCATAAGGGTCTGTCCAAGCTGTCCACACATGATAAATAGCAAATTTATGGCGCATATAAGTGACAAATAATATGACAAATAATATGACAAATAATGCACATTTACAAACGCTGGCATATGATGAAGCAACGATATATAATTACTAAAGTACACGGCGAAAAATAATGTGTTGTTTTAACACAATTTTGGGCTAAAATGGCTTCAACACAAAATGTTTTGTGTTGAAATCAACATGGTTTTGTGTTAAACCTAATATATCAACACAACATTGCGTTGAGTTCAATACAAATTAGTGTTGATTCTCACACGATTTGTGTTATTTTTCACACAATTCTAGTGCTAAAATGGCTTCAACAAAGTTTTTTCGCAGTGTAGGTAATACAATATCATCTATATATTTTCTGTGTGGACATGCCATTTAAATACACTGGTCCACATTTATTTTCCCATTGAAACACCATACGTACACCAGTGTCCCCATGTGTGTTATAACCCTGCAAATTTTATCTACATATGTTAATATTTACAGGTCCCTTTAAACTTTTGAGAATGTAACAGTTGTATCCACCTTATATTCAGTGGTTATGTTGAATAATTTCGAATCAAGATTTTCGTGGAGAGTAAGGACAAATATTTGAATTCATTCACCGAGTCAAGCTTAATCACAATACAACATGTGATTTCTTAACTCGTACGGTTAACCTAGCTCATTAAGACCTACTTGTCTATAATAACAGTATGGCAGACAATCTTCACAACATTTGCGGTGAATTGCACGAACTTACCGGCAGCCTTCATCCAAGAACACCAAGGCACGCCATGACAATTCTACGACTCAAGATCCAGCTACTACATAAGTTTTCCAGATGTGTTCAGGTTCGTCTGACGTGATTGTGTGGTATGTTATATATTCCGACTTTGAAACAAAAATTGGATGTCTCTCATTTGCACAGAAGTGTTATAAATGCCGCTTTGTGTATACTTGGTAATGTGGAGAGCGAGATGCAAGCCGGGCGTTACGTCCTATGATTAAACTCAAATGAACTGTCCCCAATTACGGTCTACCATCCGATACGTTTCAAAATGTAGCTGATTGAGTGCTCAATATCGAGCTATGAAAGTGTAAAGAGTGAATCGAATTCAATTAATAATGATACTGAACTGATTCTTGATGATGTAAACAGACTCCATTCTTCACGTGTCAATACTAACCTTCCTTCCTCAATTACGGTCTACCATCCGCTGACTGTAACCAATCAGACTTATACCTTTCAAAACGTATCTGATTGAGTGCTCAATATCGAATTATGAAAGCGTAAAGAGTTAAACGAATAACTCGATTATTCCTACAAAGTATGAAAGATGAGAATAATGCTTCTGGTGTGAAGTTTTTCTTCTTGAAATCAGCGAAAGGCGGTCACCAACCTAAAAATCAGCTTCAACAGCCAGGTTCACTCAATCATACTTGTTATTAATCTTCTGACGTGGTACACTTGAATTGTGAAACTGGAATGAATACTCCCTGGCACCATGCAATCTTCCGTAACACCATACTATCTATTTACTTGGGTTCATTTGTAAATTGAATACAGACCATGTGATATCATACGGTTAATATACAAGAACACTTTTACTTTTACTCATACTGACCAATTCAAAATATTGGTTAATGTTTAGACACGCTGAATCAATAATCATTAAAATGTAATTATATCCATAACGTCTTTACGGGAGTGTGCATTTTATTTCTATCAGTAATTCTGATATGGCCCCTATTTGTTGTCATTGGTTGAAATGAAAACAAACAAAACAAATGCTGACACGACGTTACTCTGTCAATAGTGCAGAGTAATTGGAAATGAAGTTTAAACAGGTTAGACAATATTTAAGGTAGGTATAAATCTTTAATTACATATACAGCCGTCTTTCAGAGAGTTCATTTTTTGTTTAATTGACACGTGAACATTAATCCAAGTGACATCATACAACTGGGATGCAAAAAACACCTCTGATAGTAATAAATACTACGCAAACTGCTGAACTGTATATGATAGTTTTCAGAACGATTGGAGGATTTCATAAGTGAATTGCGGCCATTGAAGTACATGAGCCCCCTTCTCGGGAAAGGAATTTTTTCCTTCCAAGTTGATATTTGGATACGGCCCCTGAATGATGTCATACATTGAGATACAAAAACACACCCTGATTGTTTATAACTCTGTCATATATACTAAATACAATAAAATAAATTTCAGACACTTAGGGTTATTAATAAGAAAGATATGTCAATTTTCAATTGGGTGATTATTTTTTTGCTCAAATAAGATTTGAGTTTTACTCCTCAATTTTACCGTAGGATTCGCATACAACTATGATCTTAGGTATTAAAAAACTGCGCTACGTAGCGCTGAACAATAAATAATGATCTTTAGATAGATGGGATCAATGTTAAGAAATATATAGCAATCCAAATACATATACCCCCTTTTTTCAAAGGGAGTATTTTTTCAGTTGTCTTTTAGATATGGTCCCCACATGACGCCTCAAGATTGGATTACATAAACAAATCATGATATTATATAACTGTCATTATTGGTGAGTAATATGTACTATAGCTCAGACCGATTGGGTTATAAATATGATTGACTGCGTTGTTTAAAGTCACCTATCCCCTTTTTCGGTGAAACAAAACGAATATCTGTAGGGTGTCATTTCGGCTGCAATAAAAAAAATCTGCTTCACTTTGGAACTCTACATCCACCCTGGTTGATACCCACAATGATCATAGAAATTCATGGTATAGATGAAAATTATCTTGCCGGTGGGGTGAGCAAATTTCTAAAATAAGGCCTTTTTTCAACTTGGCTCCCAGACTAGTGGTAAAGTGGGAGCTGCGTTCTGAATTCCAGAACTTAAATATAGTAAAGCTTTTAGACTTACTGATCATGTGTCAGTGTTCACCCCTCGGGCAAAGTCGGCCAGCATGGAGCATGTTGTGTACATATAAAGTGCAAATCCATGCGATACTCGTACAAATGTACTATCACTGGTTGGCTTTTAAGGTAGGACATAAGGCATACCCACACATACAACAATAAATAAATCTCTCTGACCCTTCGCCGACCCGTAACGGGGCAAAGCTCTTACGATAAAGATAGAACTTGCCAAGCTTCAATGAATCCATATGGCTTCTTTTGTTCTTTATATGATGTGGGTATTTGTGTAATCAGAAATCCTACAGGCGTTACAGATGAAAGATTTGTGTGAGCATGCCCCTGTGAACTCAAGCGATATTTGTCTAACATTTCCATTTTCAATCCTGGGTTATATCTGTGTTGACCTTGCGGGGTGAGGTCCAGTCGGATATTCACAGAAACTCGTGCGCGGGATGGGGCCACCAAAGTGCGTCATGGCCAGGACGTAGAGGTCAACCTTCGCTATCGAGGAAATCTAGATTTTTTACTATGTTTCTCGCTTTGTTTCTTTAACACACCGTTTTTATTTAACACCGCCTTTTTATAGTGTTTTTTTTTCTTAATATTGCATTTAGCAATATATATTTCTTTTATTTTTGTTTAAACTTCTTTTTAGATCATTTTATTTCAACTTAATGCATTGATACTGGCGCGCATAATCCTAAAAGATTGCATGCACCACCCAAATTCAAAATTGAATTGAATTGAGGAGGGAAGGGTGGGGGTACATTATCGGTTATTGACTCTTCGTGTGTTATTTAATATTCATCATCCTTGCTAATACTGACTATACCTCGAGCTAATGTAACCATATATATATTATATAAATCCCAAGTCACCGGCCATGTGGGACGTGTAGATGTTCTGTAAAAGATGTTCTGTCAATAAAAAGTCCTCTATCCCAAGGGATTACGACTGACTGCTGGAGGTTGTATTGGAGTCTTCTCTTTTCTATTTTCTGAGCTTATGCCAGCCAGTGTGGTCGTGGGCGCATTCAAACTGTGTCGGCCCCACGCCCGTTATTCTCCTTATAATGACCTCAATCAATAAAAGGAACTTCTGACAAAAGTTGATTTAGTGAATGAGTAGGTTTTCTGCGTCGTCGAACCAGTCACATAATCCTGACATCGAGTCAGTCAGCCCTTGATCTAACCTCTTACTGCTGAGTGCCAAGCGAGAAAGACAACTTCCATTTCTATCTCGCCTTACGAAGTAACGAGGGGAATGAGGATGTCATCGTCGGTGTCGGTATCACCGGCCTGGAAATGATAAGGCTTTTGGTTTAGCAAATTAAAAAAAAAATCTAGAAAAATTCATAGAAAAAAATAAAGATGAAAGGAATCTGGGGGTGCTTCTTCCACCTGGAGGTAATATCCCTTGGGGATTCTATGGGTGCTCCAATGTTAAAATCCCTATGATAGAGTTTTTCGTTTACCCGAAGTGCACATGTACATCTGTACATAGAAAGTTTTCTGCAGTTGTCAGCTGTCATTGGATGACTTGGTACATATATTTCTTATGATTAGATGATGTACCTGTGCTATTTTTTAGATGAAATGTTAATTTTTGTCCTAATTATGGCAAATAATAGAGTTTTTAGTTTAGCAGAATTGTACATATAGGCCTTTACACGTAAACATGTACATGTACATAGACAGTTTCTGCAGTTGTCAGCTGTCAATGGATGATTACGAAACTTGGTACACGTGTTTCTTTTGATTAGATGATGTACCTGTGCTAATTATGAGATGAAATATTAATTTGTGTCCAAATTATGAGGTTTTGGACTCAGTAATTTGCCAATTATAAGGTTTTTTGTTAGACAAAAATGTACTGAAACGTTGTCTGAATTTGTCAGGTTTCATTGGATGATTATGAAACGTGGTACACATATTTCATATGATTAGAGGGTGTCCCTGGGATATTTGGGAGATGAAATATTATTTTTTTTTCAAATTTTGAGGGTTTCGTCTTAGTAATCTGCCAATGATAATGTACATACATGTACACCTGTACATGGAAAGTTTGTTGAAGCTGTCAGCTTTCATTGGATGAGTTTGACACTTGCTACACAAGTTCAATGTGATTCGAGGATATGCATGTGCTATTTAAGAAATATGACATTAAATATCAATTTTTGTCCTAATTATCGCAGTTTAGATTTTGTACGTTTCCATTGATCAAGTTTTTGTTGGGCAAACAATTACATGTACCCCTTGTACATGGAAAGTTTGTTCTACATATATTTGTTTCCAATACTGCTGCAGCTTCAGCGGGAGACCCCGCAAGACGAGATGTTGGGGTTCTCAGAACGCTTGTTTAAATCTTTGGTATGACTCGACGACCCGGTATCGAATCTGGGACCTACCACTTGTAAGGCGAGCTCACTACCACACGGCCAGAACAGTGCGGTCCTTATATGGTTGAAGCAGCATAGGGCGAGATCTCCATGAACAATTAAATGTATACGAAGTTTATATTCTTTAACTCCTTTATAGAGGTGGATTGACCAATGCAAGTAAATGTGTTTCTGCAAGGACAGAGATTTGAATTCATTCATCAAGTCCAGCTTAATCACAATACAACATGTTGTTTCTTAACCCGTACGGTTAACGTAACTCATTAAGGCCTAACAATCTATAATAACAGCATGGCAGACAATCGTCGCATCATCTGCTGTAAATTGCACGAACTTACCGGCACCCTCCGTCCAAGAACACCAAGGCACGCCATGACAATTCTCCGACTGAAGATCCACCTTTTACATATGTTCTCCAAATGTGTTCACTTTCGTCTGACTTGAGTATGTGGTATGTTATGTATTCCCACTTTGAAAAGAAAACAAATGGATGTCTCTCTTTTGCACAGAAGGGTTATTAAGGCCGCTTTGTGTATACCAGATGATGTGGAGAGCGAGATACAAGATGGGCGTTAGTCATATAATTGAACTCAAGAGAATGACTGCAAATAGCCCGAGGTATTTCTAAACAGGCCCACGTGTACATGTAGATCAACATGTTAGCATAAATACCTTTTAAGTGATTTTATATAGCTTGAGGGCTATTACACATATGGACTATTATACAGGGCTCTCATTGACCCATAGCCGAAATATAGGGCAAAATATAGGGACATAATGGCCAAAATGTAAGACAAATACAGGGATATATTGACCAAAATATAGGGCAAATATAGGGTAAAATCCAGAAAACAGGGCATTTCAGTCACCAACAGGGATAATTACTTGTTAACTTGTACTCATTACATGCGCAAGGTAGTACGGAAGAAACACAGTACAATTTAGTTTGGACACGGTCGCGTTGTTATTTTGGGGGATTAAATAAGTCAACTATTCGTGTTTTTGTATCACAATAAATACAAGGTCAAAGCTGTGCCAAAAAGCATGAATAATCCTGAAAATATAGGAATAGCAAGGCAAAATCGGTCAAATTTGAAAAAATATAGGGGAAAATAGCGGAGAGCAGAAAATATAGAGAAAAATAGGGCCAGTGGAAGCCCTGTATTATATTGTACAAATGCTTTAGTTTTGGTTTTAGTTGAATTACAAGCGTCTGGTCCGTCATTCATAATTCAACCGTTGTCCATTAGAGAATATCCGCGTCCATAATCCAAGGACCTATTCCATATAACAGTATTAGCATTAAATTCAAACAGACAATCATAGTATACATAAACATAGGCTAGTTTCCTGCAAGAGAGAAGCGGTCAACAGTTTTCAATGATGCCGGCAAGACATCATGATGTTCCAAAAATATCAAATCCGTATCACCGATCAGTATTGTTAATCCAAAATATTCGTTGACATTGATAAAATATTTACATGTATCTCGAGCTTTAGAATTACAACTTATAATTATTTATATTTCTTCAGATCTGTTGCTGTGTTGTCTGTACATAGTATTTACCCGTATCTATACATGTATATATCAAGTGATCTTATCCTCCATAACGCAGGTCTGCATACTCTCCGTACGTCCATACCAGGCCCTGCAGGCAGATTAGTGCTGTACAGTTATTACTGGAAATGTCAGTTTAAAATAACAGCCACTGATGACCACTTTCCTGCCCAAGAAACTTTATAAAATCATTTTATGTCTGCTTTATCGATGCTATAAATTTCGTGGGAATATGGTCTCTCGAATACGGATATATATTATTATCATATCTCAGAGAAGATTGTAGACTTTTGATTGGCTGACAGACCGCATGTATGCTACCGTATTTTCCATCTAATGATCGAATATATCTTGTATAACCCCGTCGTCAAGGGTAACGGCCAGGTGTTCAGCAACGTCCAGGTGTTCGTCGCCGGCGAGGTGCCCAGGTGACGGGAATGAAATCGACATCCTATATATATCGTGCACAGAAAATGTTATAGAAGGTAGATAGGCTACCAGCTCGCTCTGCCACAATGACGCTGTCAGACAAACGCTGGTACTAAAGATCGCAGATAGTTCATTAAACCTATACAGAGAAACAACCAATCTTCCAAGGAAAGGCTCTGAGATATGATAAATACGTTACACATCTCCCTTCCGGGGTAATACGGGATGAGATTTGGTTTCTCTCGCCGTATTTTTCCTCGGCTGCGCCTCGCAAAAATACGGCGAGAGAAACCAAATCTCATCCCGTATTACCCCGGAAGGTCGACATATAACTAATAATGGACGATGACTGGCCCATCCGAATTATATCGTCAAGCCCGTCGTTCTCACCAGGCGTCATCGCAAATCTAAAGAATCACATCATGACTATCTAGTCAAGTAACATGACTGATTTTAGTATCAGCGTCATGCCGTATGATTCAAGGAGATTCATTGATGAAAATAAAACATAATAAAACAGCCCAGAAATTCACATCCACACATTCTCCCACTGTCCCACTGTCACAATGTATGATTCATCCGGTTTCGCGCTACACCAAACATAGCTGCCAGAAACACTCACTTGCATTCCAAATGCATCATAGAAAATCCGAGTCAAGAAATGTAAGCATCTCCCTCATCTTGGTACAAGGGCTTTTCTAAAAATTAGAACTACTCCCCCCCCCCCTCCCCTTTTTTTGAATGGCCCGGAGTTATCCCTGATTTTGTTATTATTTATTTCTGTAGATCAAAATGCATTGCACTTTATATTTTCTTCAACACCTATCTTGAATTCCATATAAAAAAGTATCGAATTCCAACTAAAATTGTATGTGGGGAAACTCGTGAGGGAGGTGGGTTATTTTTTGGAAAAGCCCTTGTGCCAAGAGGAGATGTTTTACATTTCTTGACTCGGATTTTCTCTGCAGCATTTGGAATACAAGTAAGTGTTTCAGGCTGTTATTTTTGGTGTATCGCGAAACCGGATGAATCATATATTGTGACAGTGGAACTTGGAGATGTGTGGATGTGAATTTCTGGTCTGTTTTCTGAAGTTTTACTTTCGTACTCTTTATTTTCTCTTTGACTCGTACGGCATGAGACTGATAATAACATCAGTCATGTTACTGGACTAGACTGTATCGCATCCATGCCTGCAAGAAATGTTCAACCGAGGCAGATATAGCTGGACTGCTCCTGAAGTTTTACCTATTCCCTGTGCCAGAAACACTTAATTTTTAGTGTAATTTATAATTACCGGTTGTAAATTTACTAAACTCTATACTTACTGAAAGCTCGTGTGAAACACGGCCAGAGCATTTCCCCAAATATATGTGTAGAACATAAGTTGATGTATGACCCGTAAAGCAATGAGAACCTAGGAATGGTAGCAAGGCTACCAAAGAGCTCGTCTGACCATATGAATCCAGCACCTGTAACGATTACCATTACATGAAATAATAGTATATTTGCCATTCAATTAGGTGATTAAGACCTAATTTAATATTCTCTGAATAAATTATTTTGTAATATCCCCTTCGTAATATCCTAAATAACATTCATACTATGGTTGGGTACAATCGGTAAAATGTTTATGAATATAGCACTAATGATTGCCTTAATATGAAATCTTAGCGTATTTGTCACTTAATTAGATAATTAAGCGAACTAAATATTAATGAAGCCATTCTGCAACATCCCTCTCAAAACACCTCAAATGTTAAGCCTGCTGGGTTTAGGCACAAATATAGAGACCCTGATGATTGCCATAACATGAAATCTTAGTATATTTTCCTATTTAATTAGCTAATTAAGCTAATTAATATTCAGGAAATGTAGACATTCTGAAACATCCCCCTCAGAACATCCAATATGACATGTAACTCAAGTATGGGCACAATCGGTCAAGTAGTTATGAATAGAGCACACTTAATGAATGACTGGGTGAATATGATTTAACGTCGCTTTCAACACTATTTCCGTCATATCACGACGTTTGGTTCTATTCCTTTTCACACACAGAAACCACACACATGTAGGATCCTATTCATTTAACACCCGGGACCCCATGGGCCATGGTTTTCTTTCTCACACCAGTTGGCCGCCTCGTACGGCAATCTCTCTGAGAAGCTGAGGACAATTCTTACCATGGCCTTGAGTGTACAACTACATCCCAGGTCAATTCACGGGCTACCTAATGCCTAAACATGAAATCATAGCATATTTTTCAGATAATTAGCTAATTAAGCTAATCAAATATTCACGGAATGCAGTCGTTCTGTAACACCCCCCTCAGAACATAAGTATGGGCACAATCGGGCGAGAATTTATCAATATAGCACCCTTAATATTTACATTACGGAAAGTCCCTTAATAATTCACCGGAAATGCAGCAAAAATGAAATATATCCGACAATATTTTTCATGGCACCAAGTGTTACATTTTGTAATTTTATGATTTTTCTTCAATTTAAGGAAATTTGAGGATGAATGAGAATGTTACCTTTTCTCTGTGTTTGAGTAACAGAGTTGAAGAATGAACTTCCTGTGATAGAATAATTATGGGAATCGCCGTAACATGAAACTGTAGTATGTTAGCTTAGTTAGCTAATTAAGCTAATTAAATATATCTGAATGCAAAACTTTTTGAACATCCCCTTCCCAACATTCTGAATAAAGCATACGGCGATTCGTTCGTTAGATAGATAACATACATGCATTACGTGAGACAAAATACAGATACAGAAACCCAGTATAAATCAATGAAAAAAGAAAGAATCATCCATTTACTGTGAAGTCTATCATGTTCAGAATCCGTCGTTTTACTTTTGCCGGGGCTGACACATTGGATTTGTGGGAGTGTGGGTATGTTGCCTAAAATTAAAACAGTACCAAAATTTACTCTAACAATGTCTGCTATAGATTTCAAACAAAAAAGATAAATATGCTAATAAATTCAAGGATGAATTCCCTTCCGTTTACTATAGAATAATTGGCGAAAACGCCCGAATGTCGTCTGCTCTTCGGCAATGCGCTCGCAAATATTTCTTGAGTGCGGTCAACGACAACAACTCCCCCCGCGAAAACAGCACTTACAGCAGTACAGAACTTTCATAAAATGTAGTTCCACGGCAAGAAAACCCTGTAGGAAATGTCCATCTGTAACAAGTTTATTTATTAGGCTTTGGTGATCTGAAGTTACGTAAATGAATGATGGGGTATTTATTAGAAAATAAACCTTTACCACGGAGTGGTAGATCTAAAATGTAGTGGCAAAATCAAGCCATTCAAGTTATTTCTCTGACGTCCGCGTGATAAATTAGGTCATCCAAAGTTCGTGGAGAAAGGGTTATCACAATGAGCTGATTAGCATTGGCGATAAGATTTGAAGAAAAGATTCCCAAGCAAACGGTGACACTGCGATTGACCTGGGACGAATATGATCGTCCCCGGATTGACAGAACTGCCACATATCATCCATTTTTCTCCACGTTACGGCTAGATCTAAATCTACGGACAACCAAGTTGCAAGTGTAATTTTGGTTAAAATAAAACAAACACAACCTACATCAAGCTATAGTATAGTTTATTGCAGATTTTAGTGTATTTTCATCCGTACAATTCTGAGGTGTCAATTCATCAATAGCGTTAAAGTTCAACATCAAAATTTACCAAGAACTCGAACAACTGATAAAACGAAATTTTAGAAAGCCAGATTTCTCATTTTTAGATCCCAATTTAATTAGATCCGTGGTTCGTACATGATATCGGTGCATAGGCATTTCCCGCTGGGGACATAAATTTTTCCCAAGACATTTCCCAAACGTTGCTCCTACCTGTGAACATTTCCACCTTTCTAAAAAATATTTTTTGCATTATGTCCTCGTACAAATGTGTAAGAAAGATGAAACATTGACAAAAACAATTTTGTGGCATTTTTTGTATTATTTGTTATTTCCTATAGCTACGACAGTGATATTGATATATGCCGGTAATACATACTTAGTTTATTATATCACATGGTGATCAAGTAAATTCAATCAACTTTCACACAGAGATGCAAACAAATCAAACAATAGCTTTTAACTAGTACAGAAATTAAAAAACAAACTTGTTGATTGAAGAAATTATTTAAATTTAAAAAGTAATATTATCATATTTGCCATAAAATATCATCCAGCAATGTCTATTTTGTCTTCATTGAAAGCATGGGTGTATTGAAAGTAGTAAAAATCAAAACATATTGATCAAAATAATATTTTTTATTATAACTTTATCACAATTTTTTTCCTAAATCATACAAATCAGTATCTCGAAAATATTTCCCTGTAGTACACATTTGTCGTCTTGGTAAAAAACAATGTTGGCTGGGATAAATGTCCTCGAGGAGAGAGGGGGGGGGGGGGTTCCGGGCTTCATAAATATCAATCACCATCATGTCTTGTTTTTCATTGGTTTACAATATAGTAGGCCGGCCAAGGACACGAAATGTAACTTTGATGGTATTGTTTGTTACAAATTGTTACCCATGCTAAATTAGTTCTTTGCGTGGTAGGGTTCAAGGTGGGAGAGGATATCACCCTGATTTTGGGTATTAAAGGCCATTTTGGGGTCACTTTTGAAGTAAAATAAGATCAAAATTGTTAAAAGTCGTGCCTAACTGAATTTTCATTGTGATGTTCGTTACCAATTGGTATCCACGCGAAATCAAAAAATGAGAAAAAAAATATTCATATATATTATGCTGTATTTAACTCATTGTGCACATTAGTTAACACAAAGGGATCTCACATCAAAGCCTAGCACCTTAGGTCTATTATAAATCTGTTTGCTTAATCTTCAGCTTAAAATATGATGGTTTAAATCAAAACGGCGGACATGTGGGGTAATCTGAAAAAACCCCCACATTTTTCTTGTTGCTCGTTTACTTCAAAGCATTATTCTCACCTCACTGCGCAAATTTGCATAGCCTAATATCTTATGCCCATTTCGAATCTATTTCTTTTGCCAAAAATCAAAATTGTATGGTCAAATTCGAAATGGCGGCCATATGGAGTCATCTGAAAATCACACTTTCCCTGTTGCTCGTATAGTTCAAGGCATTAGTTTTACCTCATTGAGCAAATTTATCAAAACGGGGGGATCTATATGCTTAGCCTAACATCTTATGACCATTTTGAATCTATAGACATATCCAAAAGATCAAGATTTGATGGTCAAATTCAAAATGGCGGCCATATAGAGCCATCTGTAAATTACACTTTGTCCTGTTTCCCGTGTAGTTCAAGGCATTATTCTTACCTCACTGAGCAAATTTATCAAAACGGGGGGATCTATATGCTTAGCCTAACATCTTATGACCATTTTGAATCTATAGACATATCCAAAAGATCAAGATTTGATGGTCATATTCAAAATGGCGGCCATATAGAGCCATCTGTAAATTACACTTTGTCCTGTTTCCCGTGTAGTTCAAGGCATTATTCTTACCTCACTGAGCAAATTTATCAAAACTCATGGATCTTTATTTATAGCCCAACATCTTATGCACATTTTGAATCTATTTACATCAGCTAAAAATCAAGATTTAATGGTCGAACTCAAAATGGCGGCCATATGGGGGCATCTGAAAATCCCACTTTTCTCTGTTGCTCGTATAGTTCAAGACATTATCCTTAGCTCATTATGCGAATTGATCAAAACTGAGCGATTTCTAAGCACAGCCCAACATCGTATGCTCAATTTGGATCTACTTATATATCCCTAAGATCAAGAGTTGATGGTCAAATTTAAAATGGCGCCCATATGGGGTCATCTGAAAATCATGTTTTTTCATGTTCCTCGGTTCAAGGCAATATTCTTCGCTCAATGTGCAAATCTATCAAAACAGAGGGATCTCTAAGCATAGTCTAATAACTTAAGCCCATTTTGGATCTATTTGAATATCCCCAAGATACGATGGTCAAATTCAATATGGCGGCCGTGCGGGGTTATCTGAAACTCCTGCTTTTCCATGTTGATCATGTATATCAAGGCATTATTCTTGGTTGATTGTGGGAATTTATCAAGACCGAACGATCTCATGTCATAGCCAAGTACCTTGTGCTTATCTTGAATGTATTTCCTTAATCTTCAGATTAAATATGATTGTTAAATTCAAAATAGCGACCATAATGAGTCATCCGGAAATTCTTGTGTTTTCATGTTACTGTTAGAATATTTTTATTTTAGATGAGCAGAATAACGCCATAGCTTATTACATTAAGCCCATTTTTATTCTGTTGGCATAATCCCCAGCTGAGAATACACCTGTTAAATACAAAATGGTCACCATGTGGGTTCATCTGAGACTCATATTTTCATTTTGCTCCTATAATTCAAGGTATTGTGATTACATCGAGCTGAAAGTAACAATTTCTGAGAGCCAAGCCTCTTCGGAAAAAAGATCGATCTGACTATTTATGGGCCTAGTTTGGCTCTAATCGTACAATCATCGGCTATAAAAAATTATTGAGGAAATCGTGATGGCGGACATATGGAGTCATTCGAACTCTTGCTCAACTTGGTAAATGTTATCCGCCAGATTTAAAGGGGTTACTTTTTTTGAATCAGGCATTTGCTAGAACTGAGCTGTTTCACACTATGGCTGTAATCTTATGTCATTTTTTAGTCTATTTCAATTATCCTCCACAGACGGATTATGTCTCCTTAAACCCTACACTACATACGGTACAACTAATTCAGCATGTATACCCATTCGTAACAATTAGTATTGTGGTAATTATTTATGACAGATTTGTACCCATTTTCGATCTCATTTACCAAAACAAAATGACCTTAATTTGAATAATTAACGTTTTATCTTTGACTAATTTAAACCTTAAACTACATACAACTAATTTAGTTTGGATACTCATTCGTAACAATCAGTACTGTGTTTATTAATTTATAACCCATTTTCCACAATTTTTGACCTCATTTGACCCAAAACTCACCCCAAAATGCCTTGATGTAGCGGCGTAAAATACTTAACTCACTCACTCCTAGAAAGCCATGGTAGGAAATCATCAGACTACTTTGTTGACATCAGTCCGGAATTTACATGTCCACTTGGCAGCAACTCTGTTGACAGAAATCCATTGAAATGAATGTTCGTCGAAATCATTGCACCTGTTCCAGCAGAACTACAGCCCCCAGCCCCAGAAGGCATTATTTAAATATTATTTTTAGGCGATTTGTAAGTATATTACTTATTTTACTCGGAAATAGTATACGAAATCTGTTTTGAGGCAGCTCGTTGGGTTAACATGTTGACAGAAAGGTCCAAAATCATGCAGATAATCCAATAATTCTTTGTCATTTCAATGATTTTAGAGGGTGGACAAATTTGTTAGAACAGCTGATTGAATTTTAACCCCAAAATTGGGGATGATTGAATTTTGATAGGGGGATTGAATTATTAGAGGCGTTACCATGAGTAATTAATCAAGTTTGCTTCAATGCTTTGAAGAAAATTCATTTTTAGCTCGCACTGAAAGAGCTACATGTAATGTCATACCCCTATCGTCATCAGCGTCCAATAATGTTGAGGCAAATTTTAAGGTTGTCCATGTTAGACGAATAAGTAAAAGAAGGTTCTCGACTGTTTCCACTACAAGCATGGCAGCAGAGCAGAGCTGGCGCATTTGCGTGCACTTCGCCATCCATAAGATGGCTTGTGAATCGTGTGTCTCCATTATTGCGGAGCGATATCCGATGGTTTACCGTATACTGTTCGATCTTCATCCGGCGGAGAACAGACTCGAGAAATCTGATAAATTACAGGCTTTTGATACTATTTCTGAAACATATATTGTCTGAGTTTACAAAAGATACAGATATGAATAACTTCCGTATCATCCAAGAGTGTTTTATCACCTCAGTTTAGCCGATTAGCTGACACCACAATACGTGGTGTTGATTTAGGAGAATTCCCTCATTTAGTTGCCGAAAATAGGCTGAAGATGGATACACACGGTGACTCAGATGGATACAGGTTGGAGCTGGCAGTGTGGAATAAATTTCCACTCTTCGTCTATCGCCACAGATGGAATTTCAGTGTTCTCAAATTGTTTAGTTTATTTTACAAACATCATAAACTGCATCTAAAGACATTTTTTCAATAAAATCGACTGTGTGAATTTGAAACAATTGCAGTGTTGGAAACTGGACCCTTGCTGGCTCATCCTCATTCGAAATGACTTTCGGGTTTACCTGATTTGCAATAAATCGATCACCCCACTGTTTTATCACCTCAAATAATATGAAATAGGCAAAGCCTAAAAACGAGCGAAGTGCCGGTAATCTACTTTTGTGGGCTTTTGACTTTGCCCTTAGTAGTAGGTAGCGCGCAAATGGAGTTAATTTTCACCCGGATGTAACTATGACGTCACAATTGGTGGTATGTAAGCGTGTTTGTGATTGGCTGGTGGGGGGTGGGAGGCGTGGTCTGTGACTGTGTGGGACCCAGATTGATGTGGTGGGACCAAGATGGCGGCCAGTTTTTGTGTCGTGTGTGGTGTGGGACCAAGATGGCGGCCAGTTTTTGTGTCGTGTGTGGTAGGAGGTGTGACCAAGATGGTGTGGGACCAAGATGGCGGCCAGTTTTTGTGTCGTGTGTGGTAGGAGGTGTGACCAAGATGGTGTGGGTGCAAGATGGCGGCCAGTTTTTGTGTCGTGTGTGGTAGGAGGTGGGACGAAGATGGTGTGGGTCCAAGATGGCGGCCAGTTTTTGTGTCGTGTGTGGTAGGAGGTGGGACGAAGATGGTGTGGGTCCAAGATGGCGGCCAGTTTTTGTGTCGTGTGTGGTAGGAGGTGTTACCAAGATGGTGTTGGTCCAAGATGGCGGCCAGTTTTTGTGTCGTGTTGTCGAAAAAAAAAAGTTCCGGCAAAAAAAAAATGTATTCATGCGCGGTGATGCGGTTTGGCCGTGGTTTTGGCGGTGATTCGGTCTCGGGAAAAAGTAGTCCCTAGATAAAATGGTCCGATTGGGTCGAGTGAGGTATCAAAGTGAAGCTTATGTGAAGGGGCATCTAATGGGCTGGGTGTGGGGTTGACATATCGGCCTTCTGTGCATGCGCGGCGGCCGAAGGGTATGAAAATAGCCTTTTTGGAGCTATGGGAGCCCCTAGTTGACCGATGGGGTCGAGTGAGGTATCAAAGTGAAGCATTCATGAAGGGTCATCTGATGGGCTGGGCGCGGGGTTGAACTATCGGCATTCTGCGCATGCGCGGAGGCCCAAGGGTATGGAAATAGACGTTTTGGAGCTAGGGGAGCCCCTAATGGACCAATGGGGTCGAGTGAGGTATCGATGTGAAGCTTATGTGAAGGGGCATCTGATGGACTGGGTGTGGGGTTAAATTAGGGTCATTCTGCGCATGCGCGGTGGCCGAAGGGTATGAAAATAGACGTTTTGGCATCTAGGGAAGCCCCTAATGGACCAATGGGGTCGAGTGAGGTATCGATGTGAAGCATTCGTGAAGGGGCATCTGATGGACTGGGCGTGGGGTTGAAATATCGGCATTCTGCGCATGCGCGGTGACCCAAGGGTATGGAAATAGACGTTTTGGAGCTAGGGCAGCCCCTAATGGTCCAATGGGACCACACCCAGTTCATTACATCAAAATGGCGGCTTGTTTTTGTATGTTAGGGGTGGTCGGTTTCAAAATGGTGGACAATTGCACTTGTCTCACCTCCTCATTTGCATATTTTCAAAATGGCGGCTTGTAGTTGTGTGTTAGGGGTGGTCGGTTTCAAAATGGTGGCCAATTGCACTTGTTTCACACCAGCCCTCATTTGCATATTTTCAAAATGGCGGCTTGTTTTTGTATGTTAGGGGTGGTCGGTTTCAAAATGGTGGCCAATTGCACTTGTCTCACCCCTCATTTGCATATTTTCAAAATGGCGGCTTGTTTTTGTATGTTGTGGGTGGTGTGTTTCAAAATGGCGGCCTGTGGTTACTGAAAATATGCAAATGAGGTCAATTGGATATAAAAGGAGTCCATTTTTAGGGTAGGGGTGTATTTCAATCTGACTTACCTGACCTGTCTGCTTGCCTGCCTGCCTGCCTGCTTGCCTATCCGCTTGTATGAGACGAAAAGCATGAGACGTGGAGAAGATTTTCCCTGGGACACAGCAGTACCTCCTGTTGAAGTCTTGCCTGAAGATGAGCGTGTCAGGGACATTTATCAACGTCACTGGGCTACCATACGCCATTGTTTTCACCGTGACCGTCGTCTATTGGACTTGTATAATTTTCGGTTGGAGGACCTCACGTATCTTCCTACTTACGCTGAGAACATTTTTACAGATCAGGTCACTGCCTTCAAATTGAATGTGACATTTGGGTACATTTTACGGCACAAAAAGACGGACCAGCTGCGGTATTTCTATCCCAGTAATAATTCGTATGTGTTTGACCAGCCATTCACCATCACGGATGCGATTTCTCTGGAGCCACTCATCGACCAATTGACTACGTTGGATCCATTGGAATGGGCTCGGTTGCAACGCCCCAATACCCAATGGCTGGTGGAAATGGTGACCAACGTCACATTTTTCGTCACGAAAATGAGAGATCACCCTATCGGTGCATTCACGGACTACACCCGTAGAGCTACATCTGGTCTATAAAACACGTCCCTCTGGATCCCACACCTTCATTCCTACAGAGCCATGGCGGAGACCCAGCCCCATGCGACTCGCATTTTACAGTATGCCACCGTGGTGAATTCATTCACGGGTTACCGAGCAGTGGTCCGGTCCATGTTTGCAGATGGCGACGACAACGAGGGACGACGCCAGATCCTGAACGAGTTCACAGAAGCGGTCCTCCACAGAGTGCACTCGATGGAGAGGCGTGCCATCACTCACCACTACTGGACTATGACAGCCATCCTTGATGCTCGGGCTATGGACCACGAGCGCTCACGCCGCAACCAGCACCGGCTGGTTGGCCTCATACTAGTCTGTGCCCTATTCACCCTGGCGCTGTGGTATTGACACTATAAATACCAGGGTCAGACAGAGTGTGTGTCATTCACCGTTCGACATTTGGACCAAGCATGTCATCCGTCCTACGAGCCATCCTCCCCCTTACACCTTACCAGGTGGGATTATACGTTTATGAAGATTATGTGACTCTGGTGGAAGATAGTGGCGGGGATTGGAGGGCGTCCCCTGAGACTTTATCGAATACGGTGACACTACAGCGTGATGGGTGGACTAAGTTTAAACGAGTGTTAAGCGGTGAATTGGACGGACGCCTGATCCACATGGACAATGCCATTTATGTATACCGTACTTTCCTATTCTCATGGGTGGGTCGCTACCAAGACCATGCACGAAGTATGATGCTAACGCCCTCTCTGTGGTCAGCCTTGGAGGAAATAGTGCCTATTGTAGACCAGTTATTTACACCCGACGATCGAACACCCGACCAGTTGGCGTGGGCTCGTGCTATTGAGGACGCGCTGGCTGAACCCCATGAACAACTACATGAACCCGACGACGACGATGCCATTGATTACCCGGCTAGACTCAGTCAGCCCAATGACATGACCACCTGATCCTTTGATCTCACGGGGTTCTCTCTATAAATACGGGAGACAGTGAAATCTGGTACCATTCACGTACTGACCATGACGGAGCATATAGTACTGGCGTATTTCAGCTTGACCCCCGAGGTTTTCCTGCACGTGTATGCGGATAAGGTCGATATCATGGAGGAGGTGGTGGGAGACATGGACCCTACACAACCGTGCCCGGCTCACATTCGTCTGTCCCGGGAGGGCTGGACCAAATTCAAACGGGTGTTGTCTGGTGAACTGGACGGCGACCTCATCCACTTGTGTCACGATGTGTACATCCGACGCGGCCCTTTCTTTGCTCAATTGGCTCGGCTAGATGGGAGTACAGTGCATTTTACCCTTCACCCTGATCTATGGTCTGCATTGGAAGATGCCGTGGTAGATGTGGATGAAGTGTTTATCAAGCGGTCATCAGACGAGTTGGACTGGTCATTGACCATGGCCACTGTGGAAGCCCACGAAGAAAATCAGAAAGAAACTCCGGCCCAAGATACACCCGTTATAAATAAACGATAGAGCCAGGGTCCATCATCATTGTGTCACCATGAAGCGCTGGGAGAAGGTGTTGGATAACTTATACTACAGTCCCGACAGTCCGGCAGCCTATAGTGCCTTGTCGGCTCTCTATCGAGCGGCCAAACCCCAGGGGGTACAACGTGCCCAAGTCCGAGATTGGTTAAGAAGACAAGACACCTATACCTTACATCGATCTGTCCGTCGCCATTTTCTGCGGAACCGGGTCATCGTGGGAGGAATAGATGCCCAGTGGCAAGCGGATTTGGTGGATATGAGCGCCTTTGCCAAACACAACGATGAGAATCGGTATATCTTGACGTGCATCGATATCCTATCCAGGTATGCGTGGGTGGTACCCATCCGGACGAAAACGAGGGCAAATCTCATAGCGGCGTTCAAAGACATCTTCAAGACCGGGCGCAAACCTTTGTATTTGCAAACCGACGAAGGCACGGAATTCCTCAACAGACCGTTCCAAGCCTTTCTCAAGAAACAGAAGGTGTTTTTCTTCCATGCGTACAACGAGACCAAGGCTTCCGTGGTGGAGAGGTTCAACAGGACATTCAAAGGCCGCATGTATAAATATTTCACCTATAAGAATACAAGGCGGTACATCGATGTTCTCCCGAAACTGGTGAGGGGTTACAATCGAGCCTATCATCGAAGTATAGAGGGAGCCCCCATTACCGTGACCCAACGCAATGAAG
>JAVTVY010008685.1:0-45268 GCA_036873755.1 Hanleya hanleyi
GGTCAGGCCCGACTTCATAGATCTGCAGAAATTCAGCGGACAAGAACATGTTGACGGGCATAGATAACAGTGCAAAAGCTACGCCATCAATAAATAATAAAAAAAATAATTAAAAATCATGACATCATCATAGCCATCTGAAAATCTAATCATTTCATCTGTCAACATTCAGGAAGCTCTCACCAAAGTTTGGTCAGACCCGACTTCATACATGTAGATCTGAAGATATTTAGCGGACAAGAAAATGTTGACGGACGGACGGACGGACGGACGTACGTACATGGCAACGACAAGACCCCACAGCCCTATGGGCTGAGGGGTAATAGGTGCTGTTCATGAATCCATTTAGATATCTTTTGATCAGATTAACCTGCAAGAAATAGCTAGGCAAGATCACCCCTCTCTCAACCGAAGTCAATTTGTTTCTCCAGTAAAGCGGAGGTGAGATTAACATTTATTAGTAGTTTATGAAAAATTGCTATTTCAAGCCTGTCCAGGGTCCATGTTGGAACTTGAATTGAACATCTTCTCTTTGCATGGTGCAATGGCATATCCATTATACTAGAAAACCACTGATTTCATGCCCACCTTGGTGTCTGGATCGCTTTGGGTAGCACCTGTTACAGTTCTCCAATTTGCAGAAGTTATGATTTACCATCCCTCTTAAATATTTATTCAGCTAAAACTTGCCATAATTGTTATTACTGTGAGCATTTAACCCATGTCTTTAAATAGGATACTTATGTAAATCATATTCATATAATTTCTGCCAGTTTAACCAATTCCCCTTTGCCATGTATTAACCATAGGGAAACTGGGACAAGTATTATAAACATGAGGCAGCACCTAAAAGGTGCAACAACCCCTCAGCCAGACAGTTTTAGTCAGTGTATATTGGTACACAATGAATGGAAAATGCATATATAAAAGCCTGAAAGATTTGGTTGAATGCAGAAGATGCTTTAGCAGTGGCTTGTAAAAGATTAAAATATGATAAATTCAGTGTGGGATGTTGGATGCATTGGAGAACTATAATAAATAATTTGACATATCACGTGCGAAAAATATGGCGGAAGAACAAAAATATTCTGAACAAAAACAAAAGGCTTCAAGTCATTCTTGCTTTGAACCCTAATAATAATCTGAACAATAATAAAAGTCTTCCGATTTTCAGTGGGAGCCAAGTAATACAGAGTTTTTGAGTAATACAGAATACGGAGCTGCGCATCTAAAACCCCTCGGCTCTGGGTGCCAGCCATTCACAATCTATTAAATTTGAACCATACTACTTTGAAAACATCAGGAACATCAAGCAGTCAAGTGACAAATATACAGATTATCAAAAAACTTGCAATCAGAAATGGCCGCAAAGTTTTCTGTCCAATCAGAGATACTGGCAGTCATTACTTGTCTCTTGATCTATCTATGATGTATACCCAGCATCATACTGAACACTTGAACAGTATCAAAGGATATATAGATCATCAATGATTTTACATAAATTGAAAACGGCGGCCAAGGTTTCCATCCAATCAGAGAAAACGGTTTAGTCATTCATTTTTAGTCTCTTGATGTATCGATGATGTATACAAAGTCTTGCATGAAACACTTGAACAGTACCAGAGGTACAGATTTTGCATAAATTAAAGATGGCAATCAAGTTTTTCACCTAATCAGAGAATCTGGTTGTCATTAATTGTAAGTTTCTTGATGTATCGATGATTTATAGTTTCATATGAAGCACTAAAATTGTATCAGATATAGATCATTAATGATTTTGCATAAATTAAAATGGTCGCCAAGATTTCCGCCCAATCAGAGAACCAGTTCTGTCATTCATCGTAAGTCTCTTGATGCAATGATGATGTATATCAAATTTTACATCGAGCACTTGAATGGTATCAGAGATAGAGATCATTAATGATTTTGCATAAATTAAAGATGGCTGCCTATCCTTCCCGTCATTCAGAGGAACTGATGTGATTATTCATTCCAAATCTTTTGATACATCGATGCTGTATACCAAGTTTCATATAGAACACTTGAATGGTATCAGAGATATTTTGCATAAATTAAAGATGGCCGCCAAGATTTACGCCTAATCAGAGAAACCAGTTCTGTCATTCATCATAAGTCTCTTGATGAATCGATGATGTTTACCAAATTTTACATCGAGCACTTGAACGGTATCAGAGATAGAGATCATTAATGATTTTGCATAAATTAAAAATGGCCGGCCATCCTTCCTGCCTCTCAGAAGAACTGATGTGGTTATTCATTGTAAGTCTCTTGATACAACGATGCTGTATACCAAGTTTCGTATAGAGCACTTCAATATGGTATCAGAGAAATACATCATTAAAGATTCTGCATAAATTAAAGATGGCTGCCAAGGCTTTCACTCAATCAGGTTTGGTCATTCCTTTAAAGTTTCTTGATGTATCGATAATCTATACCAAGTTTCACACGGAACAGCGAAATGGTTTCCAAGATACACAAGATTCATGGTTTCGCATAAATTAAAGATGGCCGCCAAAGTTTCCACCCAATCGGGTCCAGATTCAATAGGGTTCTGGGTCACGAGCATATGGATGTGCACGGCAAGTTCGATGTGCCTAGGGTAAGTCGTTCTAAAGATATCTTGGTAACGAGAAAGCTGTGACGGTTTCGCATAAATTAAAGATGGTCGCCAAAGTTTCTAACCAATCGGGTCCAGATTCAATAGGCTTGTGGTTGACCACCCAACAATCCTGCATACCAAATTTGAAGTCTCTAGAAGCAACGGTTTGGCTTCTAGACCGGTCACAAGAATTGTTGACGAATTTTCTGTGATGTTGCCATGGAAACCGCAAAATTCATCACAAATTACCCAAATTCGATAGGCTTGTGGTTGACCTAATAGGCTGAGGGGTAAAAAAGTGACCCAGACTGTAGTCGTGTGGGATCACGGAGGCATGAAACCAGCAGTATTGGAACTTTGTCATTTGTTACACCACTTTAATCTTACAACCTGATGATCAAATATTACTGGCTGGTGGTGGTGTCGATGTGACATCATCATCATGACAAATGCAGCGGTCGAAATAACGCCTGTCTACCTGTCGCCGACAAGTCATTTTTTGAAGTGACAACTAAATTAAAATTCCACCTGTCGCCGCGACAAGTAACTATTCTGTCCTAAAATACTGAATTACGAGCTAATACAGGCCTAACATGACTGAATTGTCTTCCTGGAAACAGTTGTTGAGTTTCATTTTATTTACATCGGACGTTCTGTTCACTTCGTCATTCATCCCGCTGCAATACAACACGAGAGCTCGGGTACCGTACATCAAACTCCATGCAGGATTAATCTCCCGCTAGATTTGCACACGATCCGCTTGAAAGGCAAAACTAATGGATAAAGTAAACGAATTGACTGGCACGATCTAGCGCGATCAGCCTATATTTCTATCGACTATTCATGCCTGGCAACTTCAAGTCGAAAATGAAACCAGAACAAGCTCATTGATTCTTACGTTTTATTTCGGAGAATAAGAGCTCAATAAAACTTCGTCAGTGAGTATTTTAATCGGAAGAAAATCGTGCTTGTCAACACGGGCAGCTAACGTGAACGTTGCGTTGCCTGTGCCGATTTTTACTTGCTCCAGACAAGCGGACAAGCGCTAACGTCTAACACTCGCGAGTTGATCGAGTGAAGGCAACAACAACAACAATGATTTTGCTTGATAATTTGTCAGACAATTCAACATTTTCATTTGGGAACTCGACTTATCTCTTGAAGAACACAATATTTATTCACTATAACTCAGTTTTCGCGCGTGTTTGGCGCGCATTTTCCCATGGATAAAAACTCATTTTTGGGGGGGGTAAAACTCAATTTCAAAATTTCCCCAAAACTCAATTTTTCAAAGTCAAGTTTTTAATCTGGGTAACCCACAAAAAAGTTGATAAAACCCTCCTGCTGTTATGATCCTTAAGAAAATATTGTTCCAGCAAATTTAATCTCATAATTGAACGTTCTGTTGACATTTTACTTTGAACTTCCTAATAGTGGAACAGTCTGGTGGCAGAAATGAGCCCACTGAGTTAACATCAGGGAGTAAGGACATTCATCTTGGCAATGCAGAGCTAAAGGAAGGAGACAAATTTGTCGCTGTCATAAATGTCTCGCGATCGGAAAAAAAAACTTGTGTTCAAATTCTCCAATGCCTGGAAAATGGAGAGACTGGTTGGAATATATGATGAGAGTATGGTGAAAAAAGTTTCAGTAGGAGTGACAAGCTGAAGTACCAGGGTGACAAGTAAAAAAAATAGTTACCTGTCACAGTGACAAGTAATTCTCAAAAAACATTTCGACCCCTGCAAATGCCAAATAAGGGAACATAGTTAAAACTATTGAAGCTTAAAATTGGATCACTATGAAAACTTGTATTCCATCTTTCAACATCACATATTGGTATTTTTGTTTGGAGAAATGATATAAAATTCTATTTGGCACTATAATATGCAGGCTAACTTGCCAGACAGTTTCAGTGCAGAGGGGTGCTGCTCACACGCTGTAAATATTGTTACAACAAAAATCAGTCTGCAGTATGGTGTGTCTACAATTTGCAGCTTACTTGTATATCTTGGACTGCAATTTCTATATTCTGATCGGACTACATCAAAGCTACGAGCACTCATAATTCAAGGAGGCTTGGATCCAGCCAGTGTCGATGATGGCTAATGACATCTATTGTGTGCGATTTCTATGAGGAGAGGTTGTGAATGGGTAACAGCTTGATAGATTACAGTGCTGAGTCACATGGTTGAAAGATGTGCTTCTAAGATGAGACTACATGTACGTAAAATGCAGCAATAAGCTATGGATGGCTAAGGGTCTAAATATTTCGTGACCGTTATTTTGCTTTAATATTGGAGAAAATAAACATATAATTTCAAAACTGAATTCTCAAATTGAAGATGGACTTCATTTTCAACAGCTAATAAATTTATTTATTCTGGTTAATCTATTAAAATATCCCAGATAGATTTTAGAAAGATTTGCTGTCCATCACTGAGCATTGAAGTTAAGAAGCCATTGGATAGCGGACAGCAAATGGTGGCTGGACAAATATGACATGTGCAATCTACGTTACGTTACAATGTGCTGGGACCACATACATGCTGTTGTTACCTTACCCGGAAATGAAAATCCTATCATATCAGATATGCAGCAAATATATATAACAAGTGCCAGTGATTTAGAAAACCGAAATGAAGTGTTAGGCATCAACAATGTGTACGTCATATTAAGACATATTATTATGTATGAGAAAAAACTATAAGGGCAAAAATGTTGCGTACATATTTCAACTCTTTTAGAGCCTTTGAGTACTTAGTAATGTATCCAGGACTTTGATGTAGGAGGACAGGTTGGAATGTTTCTTGTATATGCACGCCAGTTCAGATTACATATTTGTGATACTGCATGTGACAGCGCCAAAACAAATAGTCCCTTTTTATTCAGCAGTGCCATGCACCCACATGTATGTCACATCACTGAATTGGAAGCAAGGCTATTTTCAGAGTATTGTGGCTGAAGTTTGTTACCTCTGGTCCTGTGGAAATTGGCCAATAAATCGGGTTTTTTCCCCCAAAAACAAAAAGCTACAGTAAGATCTACAATAATACAATTACAGGGACTGCAATTTTCATCTCTACGATTGTAAAAACAAACGTTGTGTATTGCTACAAAGTCGTACATCTATCAAAATTGTGAAGAATTGTGGATATAAGACAACTGAAAGCTTTCATTAGTGAACTCCCTGTGATTGAGTTATGAAACCATTATTCCAAAACCAAACATAATACTGTTGAATTGAATGTATCAGAAACAATATGACATATATAATAATTTTAGTATTTTTTCCGTATCTATTTTGACCTATTTTGTTGTCAAGTTGAAGTCCAAAACCTACACTCCTAAGTTCCCCCTATGTTCACTATAACAGTACCCTCTTTTTCACAATTAACTACATGTATAATTGTACCTCAATGGTGGGCCAGAGTTCATACCACTTCACAGATTAAACATTCCATGACAATTATTGTCATTAGTTAGCACTACTCTAAAACTGAACTTCCCATACAGGCTTTCCATAAGACTCACCCAGGTATTTATAATGTAGACCTCTTCTATCGGTGTGTAAAGGGTTAAGTTGAGGCCAGTAGTAGAAGAGTAGATGTACAGCAGGGGCTCTGGCTGAGGGAGGACCATAAGCTATCACACTCAGTAAATCCTACAATCAGAACAAGGAGTAAAACAGGAGACGAATGAATTGCATGCATCCAAAATATTATTTGAGTATAACAGCAATATGCTTTCTAAAATCTCATAAGACGGCCATTCACCAAGTTAAAAAAAAGAAAAGATAAATATAAAGATAATTCATTTTAAAGTGGAACAGAGTTGTCTTCTCTTTGTCTGAAATTCCAGTGGTATTCATGGTATATCTTACAGATTCAAAATCTCTGACTGACCAATTCAATTTCAAGAGTAAATCTGACATTTCCATTGGTTTGTAAAGGAAATCAAAACACTATTGTGAGCTCCATTCAAGAATTGTACAACTTTTTCATGAAGTGACCTTTCTCATACAGTAAAGCATGACTTAATGAAAATTGTACAATGGTTGAATGTGAAAATTGCATGCAGCAATCCCTCTGCCGGACTATGCCCTTCAGAAGACACTATACAGGGAGATGGATTCCGAGGGAACAGACAATAATAGATTTACTACACCAAATGTCTTATCTTACTTGCAAGAGACTGTTGTAATATTCACACTTTGTATACCCACCTGTGACAATAGTTCCCTCATGCATACTTTATTCTTCGTCAGGAAGGTACTGTTGTATTAAAGAATAGTTACTTCCTAAAGACTTAATTTCCCCTGCCACCAGAGGTACTATCTCCTCATACTGTGCTAGTCCAATCAAAGGGCTGCATTCTAACATGAAATATACTAATGAGCCTTATATCCCACAAGCAAGTTTGCAATAAATATCGAGATTGTGATTGGTTATAAGGTTGGGTCATATAAATCCAAACACCCTCGTGTGCGATTGAAACATTTATATTTATCGAATAACTTTCACCCACCCATCAAAATTTAATGGAATAAAGTCACAGTGTAGCATTTTTAATGAAGGTTCCAACATATAACTTCCATAAATCTATAATTTGGTTCCGAAAAATTTAAATTTCCATACAAAAGCAGATCAAAATTGATGGATGGTCTGTTGTGGTGTGTTAGTCGCAGGCAGTATGAGGAAATGTGGACAGAGAGAGTGGTAACTTTCCATACACCCTCCGGAAAACATGGATAGCCAATAGTATTTCTGGTAACATACAAACCTTGCACAGGGACTTTTTCATACTCATCAATGTCTCCACAATCTGGGTATGGAAAGCTTCAAGCAAGAAAAAAAATTTGTTATTGCTACTAGAAACATGAATGTACAAGTAAAATAATAAGGTATGATAATTTATTAGATTAGCCAGTCAGAAATCTGATGAGTATTTTCATATTTTCAACTTTCTGACACCTACAACCCAGCAAATTATGTTTTATTTTTCCTTCTGAAGTAAGAAAAAATCATTCTCATGGCATCAGATCTTATTCCTCCTACTGTCGTATCTCTGAATGCATTGGGGTAAAAATTGCGGCTCGCAGCTTTTGTGCGCATGCCTGTCCGGCTATATGGTTACATCAAACGGACTATTTCTGACTACACCTGATTTCATGAAGCAGTTATATTGCAAATTCCTGAAGAAAAACGATAATGACGAGCATCAAGAATCATTCGGTTATATTTAGAGATCACCACCAAGGTGTATTCTATTCGAGACGTGGCCTAAGTAAGGATAGTTACCCCCATTGTCAGTGTGTTGGAACACCATGGTCATGATGGCAGCAGCTGATTCACTGGCATATGTGGGCTCCAGGCAACCATCAAACCCTGACATAAATACAAGGAAAACATGATACACATGTACACCACATTTGCAAACTAATATTGAACTATATGACTGAAACTAGAGTCTTAAGTAAGAGGTTACAACAACAGGGGTCAAAATAATAGGTTGTTCACCTGTCCTGGACAGGTAGATTTTGCAGGGGACAGGCTGAGTGAAAACAAAACTTCCTGTCTCTTGTGACAGGTGAAATATTTATCATGCACAAGTCACAAAATATTTTTTTGCACATCAAGTCTACGAAAATGTCCTCCCATTTGACAAACAGAAAGTCAAAAATATTCATTCTCCTTGATGTAAATAGTGAATCACATTGTCCATGTAGATGCATTCAAGAAGCAGGCAGAACAATAATTTTCCTGTCACCTGAGACAGGTAGTATTTTTTAATATATCGACCTCTGCTACAGTGTCTTTGTGGTGTGATTTAAGGAAGACAACCAGAGTATATGATAATAATACTCACCTAGAGTCATAGGTAAGAGATTACTACACAGTAACTCTATTGTGTCTTTATGGTGTGACTTGGGGAACACAGCCAGAGTTGTAGCCACGGTGTATGGTAGCGAGTCTAGTAGATCATACTCCAGGAAGGGCACCAGACATCCCAACACATTGAGAACAGCCTCACCCAGAGCTGCAAGTATATGGTTTACAAACAATCCATATTGTGTGAATCAAACCACCTCACTTCAGGATTTCCAGTGATAATTTACACAAGTTCCACATACAACCAGTTTTTTTGTTTTTATTTGTCAGGCAAAAGTACTGTCCAATTGTAACATCAACGAGCAAGTTTTATTAGATGAAGCAAATACATGCAGCAGGAATAAAAAAAAGCACTAGCAATAAAACTGTTACACCCTATTACATGTACAACTCCAGGTAGATAGCAATATATTTCAACCTAATTCCAGCTATCTTTGTTTAAAGCAGTATTTACACTGAAATTGATGCTTTGCAGATTGAACCTGAATCTTGCAAATCTATGTACAAGTCTGGAAGTAACTCCCAGGCCTGGGAAGACAATTAATCATTTTAGGTGGATTGTGTGGCGTTCAATGTATTTATTTGCCAGTAATCAAGTCTTCCGTTTCCAATACATAAAAACTGTGCTACCATGTGATGTAGTTGTATTTCAATATATTTTAGATGAAAGAGCTAGATGATAAATTGGTACATACCAGGTTAGAAAAAAGACACAGTTTTTTCAATACATAAATCAACACTTTCTCACCACTTATCATGTCAGAGACAACTCACCTAGCTGACCAATCTGAAGTAGTGGTACCACATCAATGATACCAAGTACAGCCTTGTATAGACCACAGTAGTTCAGATTAGGAAATATGGACAGCCTCACACTGTCTCGTTGGCGAGGACCAAAACTCTCTGCTGGGATGTTGGGCACATCTTTCAGGACACTAAAAATAAATTTAATTGAATTTGAGATAAAGTTGTCTCCCCTGATGTGACATAAAACTAGTTACCTCCCATGATGTGACAATAGATCAAAATCTTCAAATATATCAAAAATAACTTTAATATTTGAACAATCAAAAACCATAAAAATAATTTATCTCTGCCAAACAACAAAAGTTACATGTATCACAATATCATCACATAATTGTATCTCCTTATACGTATTTAACTCAAAACTGGCATTAATTAATTGAGGAAAGGAGGGTTTTTTTGTGGCGGGGGAGGGGGGTTATAGTCCATGTACAATGTATCTGATTAGTGTATTATATGAGTGTATTATAAATTGTGAGTTTACAGTTGGAGTGATGTTTAGGTTAGGAAAAACATCAGAAACTCCAAGAGGGTGGAGCTATATGGACAAGAGATGGGAAGTGTCTTTGGATGAAAATGATAGGAAAACCCACCCTCGCTACCAGGCCCTTCCCTCTCCCTCAATGTCCATTGAGGACATCAGCCAATCAAGTCATTCGCTTTGCTCTGTTTAAAGCAGAGGTTACAGGAGTCAGGCGCTGACATCAAACTACCGGTGTGCGTCGTTCAACTTGTCAGTCAAATCAGAAGCACATGCATCACAAAGCCACTTCATATTTGGCAGTTTTAATGAAGGTCAGCTCATCTCATGAATATGTAATGTTGTCGGTACAGGCTATCCCCCGTCAGCATGTGAGCTTGACCATGGTCGGACGGTGTAAGGTAGATCATGGTATCCACGATGATGGGATAACCATGTAACACAGAAAATGACAAGCAATACCTCAGTCATTGAATTCCAGAAACTGCACGAGGATGATTTAAAAGGCCTCGTATTGGATATTAACAGGGCTGATTTGCTCACAACGGGGCTGATTTCAATTGAACTACATTATCAGCATACAGCACTCGTTTTTATCAAGATCATAAGTAAGCCCCGTGAAATAAACTAACAGGGCAGTTCATGGGGGCTGGGCTCATCAACCCTGTCAAAATGCAAGACATGTTACCTGAGGAGAGTCTGTGAGAAGTACTTGAGAGTATTCGCTATGTCCACTCCTGTCGGCTGTGGTGACAAGTTGTTGATTATACGATAATGGTAGTCCTTCAGATTACGGATTTTCGATGTGACTGTAATGATAGGCAAGAAAGACAACGAAGATTAGTTCCATTAATTTGAGACACAAATACATACATGTATGTAAACCTCTAACCTAAGTTAAAAGCCAATCCAGCTGAAAATTAGAACCAACATAAAATTCAGTGGAAATGGAAGCTGCTCCACTATTCACATCTATACTGAATTAAAAATGGATTTCCTAATAATTTCAAAAAATGTATGCATAATTTGCCCACTACAGAGTAGTTGTCTCCAGCTTATGCGGGCAACATGAAGCCTGATTGAACTATTTAGTCTGAATATATGCTTCATTTTCTTCTTGATGCAGTGAAAATTATAAGTGTTCCCTTATGTTTATTGATGCATATTTAACATGCCAGTCTATAGTGAATGTATCAGTTGAACATTTGCATACCATATAGTGTCACAAAAATGCATTTAGTCTCCGGAAATTTACTGTGAAATCCAAACAAATACCCTGCCAACTATACAGATATAATTCCATACACACACAGCAAAGATTTAGTGTTTTCAGAACTAGATAAAAGACCAGAATCTGTTCACATCGATATTAATAGAAAAGTAGATATGAACTTGCTTTTTGCATGGTACTAGATTACTGGATTATTGAAGATAAGTTTGAGTCTATTGTTCGAATGGCACAAATTTGGCATGGTACCAAATTTGAAAGCAAAGATTGATAAACATGCTCTAAATGCTGTCTGTCATCGGGTGCCTGCATGAATATCACCAAGGAATAAAATATCCGCTATGCCAATTATAAATTATTGATCATTTTTCGAAAGAGGAATTATTGTCCTTTATACGGACGACATGCAGGTTAGTCTGAACCACGATATTTTCTTTTGAAACCAGTCAATTTCCGAATCCGGACAATGTACTCTATATATGAGGAATAAACAAATCCGTGGAGGTATTAATAAATCTGAACAATCTAGGTTAGATGCCAGATGGGAAGGATCTAAAGACATAACTTGGTGCATTTATGGAGTTAGGTCAACAAGCTAAACCCTACTGACATTTACCTTTGGGATATTGCAACGCGGGGTTTGCCAACGTTGTCAATATCACAAAATTAAATGGCAGTAGAGTGAGGGACATTTAGTAACACAATAATAATGGTATACGCACATGTTGCCGCTCGAGTCGCCATTTTTCACAGCTGTATCAAAATTTCGTTCGTTTCTGTGCAGATGATTTCAACGCTGCACCACGTGTTTCATCCGTCTTTTCTTCTTTTTCTGTTCAACGCCATTTTGTCAAGAATCACACTTACGCAGAGCAAAACTTTACATTTCTAAAAGAAGAACAGTTTTAGCTCAATTGTAAAAGGCTTTCGTCCGATTTCAATGGACAAACCCCTGGATGAAGATGATCCCCATCTTCTCAGCTGCAGCCGACGAATTAATACATCGCCGGGTGTACCCATTTGCTACACGGGGGACGAACACTGAGTGTTCGCGAGTACGGCTTTACGGGCGGGGAGCTTACATTCCTGATCAAATTATATACAGTATATAAAAAAAAAAAATAATCACTCTCTATCACATGATTCCTTTCGTGAAAAGAAAATCAACTGAACTCACGACACACCTGTGCGGATTCTAAATTGAACACCCCCTGCTCAATCAGTTACAGCTATTTGGACTCTTCCTCCGATTGGATGCGATCGAAAAATCGAATCGTACACAAGCAAATAAAACTGGAACGGATTTCAGCCAACTGGATTTGTTTTAGCTTTTGAAGACTCGCATGTATGGAATTAGGAGCACTTTAAACGTACGTATCCTATTCGGTTTTATAAAATTCAAGTATGAAAACATCTGATTGCATCTGAACATCGAACATGTTGAAACTATACCGCAATTTAACCCGATTTCCAATTGGAAACACATTCCTATTTTTTTATCGACCCGCCAGCTGATTTTGACAGTTCTTACGTCAAACTTCCCTATTCAAACTGGCAGCGTCCGAATCGAAATAAAACCATGTGGGTTTTTGGATACGGCTCACTGATTTGGAAGGTTGACTTTCCATACACGAGGGTGCTGGTTGGATATATAAACGGTTACCAACGAAGATTCTGGCAAGGAAGTGAAGACCACCGAGGAGTTCCCGGTCAGGTATTGATGGATGACCGACAGACAAAATCGCCATGTCATCAAGCGATTTTCGTTTTTTATATACCATAATGAAATTACATAAACATTATAGGCACGCAAGAGGCCTTAATTTAATATCAACATCATCGTTTTGATCAATAATCATATCAGCATGGAGTTCGTTAATTATGGGCTACGCTAAAATAATTCCTCCTATTATATAGCCACTGAGTAATAAATAACAGCTTTCTCTGCTTATTTGTAATCCATCAATACTTTCAGAATAATTGCATGGTGTATAAATGTATTGAAGATATGCAGAAGCTTACATTGACGAATATTTTGTTTTATTTTCAGCCTGGTAGAGTGGTAACCTTGGTTGAGTCAGAGTCCAAAAATTCAACGGTAAAGGAAACATATATAGCCTTGAATACAATATTAATGAATACTATTCAATACTAAGAATATTGTTTTCGGAGTGTGGCAAAACACGGGGATCGAGTTGCGAATCAGAATTTGTTGGCACACACTGCTTGAAAGACTTGTCTTAGACATTGAAGTAATATAAAAACAAAAGTAGACATGGTGGAAAAATAAAGGGCAGGCGGCGATGATAAATAAATTATTACCTTTAATGAACCTACGAGCCAAGCATATGGCAGATTCGTCGTTTCTCTCCATCTAGTCCGCCGCAAAACACTCCCAGTAGTGCAGCATTCCATATTAATGCTGGGCAGGAATATGTGTGATGTCAATGGGCAATTTGCATTCAAGTTAATCCCTGGACAATGCTGTCTGGCCTTGATGGCAGTGGGCGGTGCACCGACACCTGGCTGGCCGCTTGAGCTGCCAGTTTGTCAATTCGAGCGATTCCCTATGTCTTTAACCCAGAAAGTATAATCAATATATTTTCAACCTGAGGTTGCCAGAGTTATCATAAATGTAAGCTTGTTTGTCCTTTAATGGAATGGTAGGAATATTTTATCCATATTATCATATTTGCACCAGTTTATATCAATACCGGTAGTTGAAAAACCTGCTTCATGTTATAAACATAGGGTGAGATCATGAGAACAACCTGAAGCTCAAATGGTCCACATGCTGCACACCAGTGTCGCAGACACTGGGGCAAGACAGAATTGTCCAAGGATTAATGTGGGATCTCCCCATTCAATGTAGAATATCTACTTAAAACGCTGGGTTCTAATGCTGAAATTAATGTTCATTGTACAACATACCAACTATCCACAAGACATACATAAAGAATTGCGGTACCGGTATTTGGGAAGATGCCATCATTCAAGATTGTTCAGAAGAATATCAGTCAGTTCCAAATCAGTGGCCTATTTACATTCATAATGCAGCCAAAATTACTGGTGTCTGAAATTCAGGCATGTTTAAATGATCGATCAAAGATAGGTGATTAATTATGAGAGGACTCATCTCAAATCAATTTAATTCTTGCAAAAATTGTATGATTTGCTTCTTCTTACAGTGATCCCAAAAATTACTCACTACGGTCTTCACAAAAATGTGATTTTCTTTTCAAATATCAATCTAAATTGATTAAGGAAAACATATTTTCCTAAAAAAAATATGTTTAAATCTCCCATCGAGTTCACTGAAGAGGACATATCTTTATTGATCCATAATGTTAGTATAATGCATTAAAAATGTAATACAAGTCTCAGCAGAGTTGATATTACTATTAATACGTAGTTTGCTGATCATAGAAAAATATTGTGCAATATATATACTTGTGAAATTCTGATAGCAAGGATATGTTAGCGGAACTATTCTTAGACCAAGCCAAGGATATGTTACTGGAACTGATCTCAGATCAAGGATACATGTATGTTACTATAACTGTTCTGAGACCAAGGATATGTAACTGGAACTATTCTGAGACCAAGGATATATTACTGAAACTGTTTCATAAGGTTGTTTCATTTCTATCGAGAGAAGCTTTTCTGAAGGACATACTGTTGAACTGGTTAAAGGCAAATAAATAACTGTTTTTTCTCTTTCGTTCTTTCTTCATGTATTCCCTCCCCAAACAATGCTATAATATCTCCCTTATGTATCAATACAGGATACAGTGTGGGGAGTGGCCTATGAGATACCAGCTGAAAAAGAGGAAGAAGTCCGCTCACATTTAGACTTCCGGGAAAAGGGCGGTTATAAAGCGACAGTGGTGACATTCCATCCCCAGCTGCCCGATGAACCATCACTTGAATTGACTATTTATATCGGCACCCAGGACAATCCCCATTATCTCGGACCTGCGCCAGTGGACGAGATGGCACTACAGATCTACGAGTCTGTCGGACCTAGTGGAAAGAACTCTGATTATTTATTTGAACTGGCTAAAGCAATGAGAAAAATAGCCCCTGATGTTAGAGATAGTCATTTGTTTGAACTGGAATTAAAAGTCCAAAGTTTATTTCCTCATAATTCATGTAAATATAATTCTAAAGGATAGTGTATACCTACGATATAAACCATTTTAAAGAAATGTCCTATGTACTGCATACCATAAAATAGTATATATTCAAGATATAAACCATAGAAAAGAATCTCATCATTAATATAATGATACTGTCCTACAATATCTTAGATAATGTATTCATTTTCATGTTAGTAAAATACAAATGTACTTAACATTCTCAATGCCTCAGGTAGTATACTACTACTGTCAGATACACCCTCTGATTGCATTGAGGTTAAAAATGTGGTACACAGCTTTGTGTGCATAGTTCCTGGCCAATCAGCATCATCTGTTATTAAACAAAGCTGAGTGGGCTGAGGATGTTAAAGTTAAACTGTGTGCTCGTTTCAATAGTTGAACAGTTATTAAGGATACTGAGCCCTCGTGCGGACACTTTAGCACACCCTCTAAAATTTTCTTTGTACAGCTAAAAGTATCCCTAATATAGCAAAAGTAATGTATATTTGTTGAAAGCACATTTCGTACGGATTCCAAATATATAAATGTGTTCACTTTAAATCTGTAGGTTGTGAAGATATTCAAATTTAAACAAAATAATTTTTAAAAAATGAGCCTTCTTTTTTGAATGGCTATTTCCAAAAAAGTATTCAACTTATGATAGCTTGCATCATCATTTCCTGTAGAAGACAAATCCAACAGGAAATACGGGTCTCAGTTTTGTCACTTTTGGCCTAGTTCTTACTCTATTGACATTTATTTCAACTTCAAAGTTCAAAACTGTGAGTTGCTCGATTCTGTGAAGAAATATTTCATTAAATGTCAATAGAATGAGGACTAGACCAAAATTGATAAAACTGAGACACAGATTCCTTGTTGGAATTGTCTTCTAGAGGAAACGACGAAGAAAGTTAGGATAAGTTGAATGCTTTTTTGAAAGCAACATTTAAACAATTAAAATTAAATTTTAAATTAAATTTATTTAAAATCCAAATATCTTCGAAACGTACAGGTTTACAGTAAACTTAAAATCCTCAAGAAATCTGCTTTCAAGAAATATATACATTACCACAGCTATGTGGCATACTCTTAGCTGTATAAAGACAAGTTCTTGAGGGTGTGTAAAAGTGTGTGCAGGAGGGCTTGGTACCCTTAACTGTTATTCTATAAAATATACTGGATGCATTTTTGATCTCTTTCATATGCAGATACATACTTCAGGGGTCGGTCAAAATCATCCAATACCAGGGCCGTAGCCAGGATTTACTGAGGGGTGGTTCGCCTTCACTTCAAAAGGGCACATCGTGGGGTTCGCTGCATGGGAAAAGGGGCAAATAGGGGGTTCGCTTCAGTGTTTGAAAAGGGCATTTATATGAGAAAATATATAATTTTTCCGAAAGGGGGGTTCGCCCGAACCCAGAAAACCCCCCTTGGCTACGGGCCTGAATACTGAATGTGCCTGCGCACCACATTTTTTCGGCTCAATGCAGTCAGAGGATGCTACACCGACAGCTTCGGAGGTTACAAACTTGAACAATGGGAGAATGGTACTTAATAATAGCAGCGATAGCAGATAACGTTGTGGACTCCTATCTGCCACATCTCGTGTGCTGGTACATGTACATGCATATTATTGTCAGAATCACTAAAGACTGAATTAGCATGAGGACTATGTTTTTCAGCCCAGTGCACTCAGACAGTGTTACACCAATGGGAGAATAGTACTTAATAATAGGACTGATTGCAGATTGTGGACTCTACCTATTGCCTGACATATTGTGTGCTGGTACATACATATTAATTGTCAGTCATATGATATATTATATATCTTGAGTGTTTCATATATATATATATCAACAACTGAAAGAAGTCTTGTGACATCTGGGTAATACATAAGTCATCAACTGCTATTGTGCTCCAAACTGCTTCCCACCGAGAGTTTACATTTTTGTGCCATTCTGCTATTCCAAATGACCAGCTTTGTTATATATCATAAACATTGGGAATGAACACACAAATATTTCTATAATTATTTTTCATACAATATATCTTCACCAGATACGTAATGTATAAAGCATGTCTGAACATGTACCATGCACACCGACAAGATTACCAGAGATTTGAACATTGTATCATCCTACAATTGTACGAAAAGATTACTATAAATGAGTTTGCACGTACTTTTATAGAAGTTTCAGATCTGTACCATCTCCAAAGATGTTCCACAAGTTTCACATGGACTGAATACCAAATGCGTTTTCTGCAAAATACTCATGCCAGGAAGGATGTGATGGGGAGGGGGATATTTGTATTTTATTACACGAGTGTCTTGATTTCCTGTTTACATGATTTGTAAAATTTCAAGGCTAGGCCTCCACTATTGTGACACCCACGTCATAACTGGGGAATTCACTATTTTCAGTGGTATTTTTTAAGCTGGGGAATAAAACTGTTTTTAATATGGAACCACTGTTTGAGGTGGGTACATGTTCTATACCAGTGTTGCTCCTGGAGGATATATACATGTGTTAGAATTTTAGGCTAACAATCGATTCATTCTCTCACCCTACCGAATCCGCAAGTATGATGGTAGGTAAACACCGCCGGTCACGTGTCAATGGTAGGTTTTTCGGTGCTTTCGTTATCAAGCGTGGGCGTGTGTCTGACCAGACGACAGTGACCACAGCCGAAAATGAACGATTTTCAGCATATCGATGACAGGTATGGTTACTGGTGTCCAGTCATGTTTTGATGGAGAGATATCGTACTATATTGTCACCAAATGTAGGGTTATTACTATTTCAAGTTAACAAAAATTTTCAACATTTTTGCGGCAAGGGGTGTTTAGGTGTTGGACAGTCCATGGTAGGTATTAGCATCGAATTATAGTGTGAATTATTATATGAGGAACTTACTACCTGCCTCATGTATCACTGACTCATTCATCTCTCGATTCCTTTCACTTGTGTGTGTTTAAGAGGAATATGAACCATTAATAGTTTATTCTCTGTCTGTCTGATATTACGACAGTCCATGGTATCATCATCGGACTGATCGACAGTCCATGTTAGGTCAAAATACGGTCAGCCCGAACTAGCTACCATGGACTGTCGACATATTTGATATACAATCATATGTTGCCTCATTATAACATTGCAGCTCTTATCCGGCTTCAATGTGAAGTGATCCAATCTACAGTTCATCGTCGCAGGACACATGGACTGGTGCATTCACCTACAATCATACTTGTCGATTCAGTAGGGTGTCTCTTGAACCACTTATTTAACATATGTGACTCTTCTAAACTAAATTCTGTGTTGTACTGTTTTAAAGGTTCTTCCAAAATGACCAACTACCCCCTACACACTTTGCTTGAACAAATATAGAAGAACAAGTTGATATATCTTTTCTTTATTATATTATTATATATAATTATATCAAATTGGATTTTTTAACACAATAAACGGATGTGGTGAAAAACCACTGATGCATGACTTCAGTCTGATTATGATCCCGTCATATAATATCGACTAGTTGGTTGTGTCGGACATCCTATTGTGACGTACATAATTACACAACTCAACAAAGCCATTACATTTTAGCTTTGTGATGTTGTTGGTGTTACAATGGAAATGTGGCTTGAACATTCGCTATGATGCTCGCTACGAATGATCAAAAACAGTGAACTGCTATTGAATTTCAAATATAACCATTGACGACAATTTAGCATAAAAAAGTGTGGGTGTGGGGACCATTTTATAGAATCGTTAAATTGTATTTATGCATACCGGTAATAAATATTTTTTGATTCAATGTGTAGCAATCTTGTATGCCACAATAATGCCACAGAGTGTCACCAGTATTAAAGGTGAAATGCAAAGGCTTTTAGATTCTCAGTTTTATATTTTATATTGGTTGAACAATGATAGACAGATATTTCTATATCTGTTTCTGGTGGGATTTGAGATACCAATTTTGAAGCACTTTTCTAAAGCTATTAGGAAACAAAATACTTCAAATAAAACCAAACAAAGTGAATAGACTGATAATTACAACATTAGCTAAACCATGGAGAGCATAAAAAGAAAAATATGAAAACCTTTGCATTTCACCTTTGAAATAAAGTTCAGGTTTTTATTTACTTAAAAATCAAAGTGTGTTTACATGCATATTCCAACACATTTGTACTATAAATAAAGTATAACATTGTAGAAGTTGTCACATCACAGATTCTTCACTGAAGTCTTTAAAATCCACCATCATAGTAATGAAACTCTTATGTAAATGCTGCTGAGAATACATATATTTTACAGTACTATTAAGCCAACAATACAATCTCACCTACCACATGTTATAGTTACTATATGTACACAGTAAAAGTGCTCCAAACTGCATTTACATTATGTGCTGTAAAATAATTTTACAATTATAGCTTAATGCATTTGATAAAGCTATCAATAAAATTTTAAGAATGAAAATTTGTCATGTTCTTTCTCACATAACAGCTTCCTTCCATTTGCTCATTGCTAGATGTGGTCAAATATGGTCCATGCCATATGTCCAGTTCCATGACACGGATTGGTACCAAACATTGGGGAAACCTTATCCATGGAGCAAGAGATCATATTTATTTGACTGCAAATGGTTAAAGGTCAAGGTCAAAGTGACTAAAATTTCATAAATCATCAAACATTGGGATGTCCTTGCTACATGTTTAGGGATGTAGATTCTGTTGAAATTTCAACTCAAAACTCGGGACAAAGAATAAGATTAATGATTTAACTGTCCATCTGTCTCTGTTAACTTCCATTGTCTGTGCAGTATCTCCAGTTCCAGGCTATGGATTGATACCACATTTCAGGCATGCCTTGTACACAGGGCACAGGAAGACCTTAACCAATTGAAGGTCAAAGGTGAAGGTCCCAGACTCTGGCCCAAAAGTCAGTTTGTCCATGATATACATGTGTAACACAGGGATAAGTGCGAGGAATGGATTGTGATAAATTTTCTGGTAGAACTCTAATTCGTGGCAAATATGAAATGTGTTGATTTTATTGTCTGTCTGTCCAACTGTGTGTTGGTCTTGTATACATATATATTTTGAGGTCAAAGGTCAAGGTTACTGGCCTGAACACCAGGGAATAGTTGAAAATATTTATATCCTTGCTATTAAATCCAGTTCAGAGCGGAGGATTTTGGCAAACTTTCAGATTCTGGTAAACCACCACTTTGGCTGTCTATTAACTTTAGTCTCCGGTTCTGGGTATACCAAAGTAATCTTGGAAGAAAGAAACACATGTTGATTTTGAGGTCAATGGTCAAGTGCAGGGTCATCAAATTCCCAAACAAGTCTGTACCACACTGTACTTCCACATGTTTTACCCATGTGAATCTGGTCAAATGTGCAGGTGTATTTTGAAGCCCCACCGGCTCATGTTAGAATCTCAAGACATGGGAGGTACAAATGTAATGCATATACAAGGCAACAGTGGTACCGGTAGTGAACATGAACAATAGAACACACAAAGATATCATAACAAAAAGTCAACTTGTATCAGCATTGTTTTCACTGATGTTATGCAGTAGAGTATGTATCATTATCATGAGTTACATACATATAACACTGTGTTGTGAGTCTGTGTTTTTAAGGTCTATCTATATCAGAGATCCTTCTTCATCCATGAGACATGCCCAGGATCCCATCTTTCAACATTTTTGGTACCTGGATTACCCTTGCTGCTTAAGGCTGGAGGTGGAGGTGGAAGAGGTGGTGCTGGCATATGAGGAGGAGAAGGTGCCTGATTGGATGGACAATGAGGTGGAGGTGGTGAAGTAGGGACAAAAGAATCAGATATAGTCAATTCATGCATCAAGCTTTTTGTTTCGATCCCGTCAGTATTTCGTGTTTGAACGTCTCTCAACTTCCCCTTCTCTGAACCGGATACACCTGCTAAAGCTTTTTTCTGGAGGGAAAACAAGAAGAAAGAATATATACGTACTTAATTTTAATGTAGAATGCTAACATCGAGGCGTTCATATGTTGTTTCATATCACAGACAGCAAATTCCTGATATCCTTGAATAGCGCTGATTTTCACACCCCGGTGATTCCAGGCACTGGCAGTCTGATCACTGCGTATGACTTGTCACTTTGCTCCTAGGGTTATTGTACTTCTTTCTTCTTTTTTGGGGTGGGGGGGGGGGATTGAACTGGCTAAACTAGCAGAAAATTGGGTGAAATTTTTTCATTCAAGATGGGGATGGTGCACTTACCAAAAGTATGTACCAATTTTGGTGTGTTGTAGTTGGAAATATTTCCGAGGGATGCCAATTTGCCCATGCATTAAGCATATAGGATTACTGTGACAAGTACTACGCAAAACGACATGACTGCCACTATCTAAAATCACGGAGGCGTGAAAACCAGTGCTATTCCTCGATATCAACACTTCTCCTTCATTACAGGTAGTGCTATAGGTCTGTTGATGAATCAAGTCCAACAATATGTCAGAAGTGATGCCCATAGAGAGTGAGTGAGTGGATATGATTTAATGTCGCTTTCAACACTATTTCAGTCATATCATGACGTTTGGTTCTGGAGCAAGACTTCCTTTTAATGACTCGCTATCTAAATTCATGGTGTTCAACTGTGTATAGGAATATGACTCAACAATTTGAAAGAACTTACAAAACTCTCCGGCAAGTTGGCAAACTTTCCCCCCACACAGATCACAGGTTGGCAATATTCATAGCCTAGACGTTCATAAAACTTCTGTTTGTCATGTGTGGTCAGGTACATGGTATGGAAACCTTGACTGAAGAGACAAAATAAAATACAAAAAAAATCTTGGTATAAGTACAATTGAGAATCAAGAAGATATAAATACAGTCAACCAACTTTTTCCCATTACAACAGAATGTTGGGGTCATGGCAAAGAATCTCTTGTACTGAATGTGTGTCTATGTTATTTTTACCATGACAACGGAATTCCCGACTCCCGACAGCATTTTGTTGTTACAAACATGTATTCTCCGTATGACATTTACTCATTACAGTGACAATCCCCTCAGCTTAACAGCAAATTCAGCATGAGATTAAAATAATTAAATTATCTCGATTTTTCTTTGAAATTTATATTAGTCTATGTAACAAATTTTATCACCACCTACATATTGGACAAAATACATAAGAAAGATCCTGGTTATGTATCTGTACATGTATTTGTTTTGTAAATTTTACTTTCTAATATATTAATTTGATTATAGTCCAATATTTCTTGAATGAGAAAATGCATTTCTGTGACTGGATTACTAGAGCATTCAACCTACTCTGTATTTCAAGCAAAGAACTGGTATGCATTACTATATCAACGTGTCCGAAAAAAACACCAAAGCACCAAATACAATACATACTGCACTACAGCACGACTGACGTTATTCCACATCATTTACCTTTTGGCCAGTTTCTCTGTTTCCAACATGATTTTTCTGCCATAACCTTTACCTCTCAAATCTCTTCTGATGACAACTGAAATAGAACCAATTACAATTATTTCTCGAAATATATGGAGTCAGATATGTGCTAGTCTGTGAATGATCTGTGTCCATAGTTAACAAATTCAGTGCATTCCTTTTATGTAACCTGAAATAGAAGGTCGATCACTTTAGTTGCCTCATTCTGACTGATCAGCAATATATTGTACTATAATTGCAAACATTTTACACTTTTATCATTTAATATCTTGATAATGAAATTTTTGATAATTCCCCTAATAATTCAATCACAAGAAGTTCAACTTTTCAATTCTGTTGTTCAAACACAGAGAAAAAATAACACTCTTGGTCTTCTTCCAAATTAAAAAAGACGTATGATGACAAAATGTGACACTTTGTAGCTGGTGGCATGAAGAATATTTCCAGATAGTCATTTTTGTTGCACTTCCTGTTCTTGAATTATTAGGGTAAGCCTATACTGATTGTCTAAATCTAAATAATATAACAGTCATCCAGCTAATATGCCCCCCCCCCACCCCGCCCACACACACACTCCTTCTCTATAGTGATGATGCCCATGGACATGATGGAACATAAAACACTACCAGTATCACTAGCCATATCATCACCTGATTCCACTAAACATGATCCGTCTCTTCCTTGGACACGATTCAAACGGCTGTGACCAATCAGCGCCTTTGTCTCAGAGGTATTATCCAGTAGTATGAAACAGGATGGAAAATCATCACAGGATTTCTCTAAACTGTGCAATCTATGGAAGAGGAAAAACCAATACATAGTTTTACCATATGTTTTTGTTGTGAAACTATTAAAGAGGTAGTAGCATCATTTAAAAAATATTCAGCAAATAACATATTTCTATAAAAGTTATTTAGTAGTTTAGATCAACTAGGGTGAACGCTTTTCTGTGACCTCACTTTTTTAATATCACAGGCATTGAAATCACACTTCTGACATTCTCTGAAAAATGTGATAGCACCTGCACTTGGATCTAGTGCCTGTGATGACGTCACATAATGCGCATTGGCATTCTGGGCGTGATACTTTGCAATGTCATACTCGAACCTAAAACTTTTATTGCACTGTGGTGGCTTCTAACGTGACGTTATGGACACCTGGTCACGTTATCCAACGTCATCTCAGTCATTTCCCATTTCATGTTGTTCACTAGACCGAACTGAAGAATCTGACAATATTGGTCCCTATAAGAAATACAAGACTTCACCACTTGAAAACGTTTTGGCAAATGTTGCAAGTGATCATGCTGTTCAGTTTACCTGAACAATTAAAATTACACTACTACCTCTTTAATCTAGCATGACGAACACTTCAACATGACAGATACTGTGCAGGTGACAGAGTTGATGAAAGAAATAAGATATTGTTGGTACAAATTAGATAACCTAATTGTTTGAGGTTACTTTATTCTGACCCGTGTGCATAATGTGCAGTTTCAGTTAGCACCTGACTGGAATCCCCTCAAGCGATTCTGTGATCCCAGTACAGCTTTTTTACACTCCTGTCTCCCAGGTAAATTGTTTCACTAGGTACTTGGACAACTCCTGATAACTACTTTGTGATGCATGTAGCTCCGGTGGGACCTTTTCCTGTACTGTGTGCAAACAAGGCCCTGGCCCCAAGCCATTCATCAGTCGTATTATGTTGGGGAATTGCAGGACAACTCATAATTTCCAAAGCCATTAGTCACAAACAATAAAATAATTTGATTCTGTATGATCTGACCTTTAGATTAAACATTTGTTTATCAACTGTCCAGTTTTAGCTTCGCCTTCGAGGCAGACCGAAACTCAGAGTGACCACTTCTGTTTTGAATCACTCATTATCATAACGGCTCTGCATGCAGCTTACAAGCTACAACAACTGCTGGTTTTCTGTAGACCCATTCTGATTGTCGGTCTCTTGTGAAGCTAAAACTGGACAATTTGTTATAAACAAGGGCTGAATATAAAGGTAAGATCATACAGTATCAAATTATTTTATTGGTTGTGATGAATGGCCTGAGTCGAACGGGGCCAGTATTGCTGAATTGATCTGATATCATCTTCAAATCATTTGATATCAGCAAATCATTTGCTGATATCACTAGATCATTTGCAGATATCAGCAAATCATTTGATGATATCAGCAAATTATCTGATATCAGTAAATCATTTGATGATATCAGGAAATCATCTGACATCAGCAAATTATTTGATGATATCAGCAAATCTTTTGAAGATATCCCCCCCGGCTGAAGCAATATTTGTCAATAAGCAAATATAAATGAGTAACCTTGCAGTTGTACTTCTCGGCCATTCCTCATTTAGGACTTCTGTACATTCGCCTAGGTACTCGGGACTTTTATGTAATGGAACCAGCTCCATATATCATGAATTCTTCAACTGTTATCAGGTTATATAAGTTTGAAACTTCGCCATGTGCAAGAAAACATTGAAAAACCCGCTTCTACACAACTCCGCGCGTGTGCTACATCGGTAATACTACAATTCGTAATTGACGTTCGGACGAACACGGACTATTTTGATACAGTTTATATCGGCGATCACAGTGCCCCGGGACAAGTCTCGAGGGGTGATAGAGGTGACAGAGGTATACAATGGGGTGGAGGGTCTAACTTTATTATTTTTCGTAATCTATAGCCTAAGACACTTGTAAATTGATTATTTAGTTCATTACATATTTTAGTGAAATAAAGAATACAACTTTACCCGTCTATACCAGTTATACCCTATTATAGTATTTTCCATATTACTAATAAGTATTCATAATTTATATTCATTTCATCCACAATTTTTACCTCCAAATCATTTCAATCACATCCATTTCACCCACAACTCCAGTCAAATCACCCAAAAACGAAAGTTTGAAGATGTAATAACAGGTTGTTATTCCATAAATTAATGTACATGTTATGGAAATATTTTAAACATTAGTACTGATCTTGAAATCGTAATATCTAAACATAGCTGATCTTATTACTGAACTCATGTTTTTTTTTATGAAAATGAAGTTATTCGCCTTCATCATCATGGACTAACCAGTATCAATTCCTAAGACGGAATGTCTAGAAGATACAATGGATTTGCTATATACTGCGTGAATTTATGTCCAGAAGCAAGACATGTGTTGAACATTTATGTATTAATTATGGTTTCAAACTAATATTTCAATTTACTTTGCAGCATTCCATAATTTCAGCTCATCCGCGTCCATATCGGTTTTCGATCTGAACATTACAATTACCGGCAGTCCACATCATCGGCAAGCATGGCCAACAAAATCCCGGAATCGCTGTCGGCTAAATTTCCAGAGTAAGACAATGATCACCATGGGTCAGAGCTCTGGATATAACTCCCCATAAGCACAGTGTTTAAAAGTGTTATCTGATAGTTTTATAATATAATTACTAACAAACTTATTTGAATGTCAAGGATGATTCTGCTGTTGTTGTTGTTGTTGTTGTGTAATCCACTCATAACCCGATGGGTATTTATCACTGGTGCTACAAGAAAATGTCCCATGGTGCTATATTCCCAAAATGCTGCTTGTTCTCTTATGCTTGAGATAACCATGATGTAGACCCCAGTTTTCAATAGTATACAGGTTGGGAAAAATACCTTGATCGAGGTATTATACCTTTATCGGGGTATTATACCTCGATCGAGGTATAGGCCTATACCTCGATAGGGGTATAGGGCTATGTCAACTTCAGTTTTTATATATGTCGTAGCGTTGGTGTGCCTCGACTAGCAACACATTCTACGATAGATAGCTAAAATATCCCCCGTTAAAATTGTCCCTCCACCACCCGAATCACGTCCTATCTCTCTCAGTCTCAATTCCTATCTCTCTCGGAAGTAACCCGGATGAGGCAATCTCCTGGCATGTACGATTTATTTCGAGGTAACAGGGCTAGCAGTTTGGATCGTAAAGCTATCTCTGCACCACCCCTCCCCGTTTTCTTTTTGGCGAAGATCTTACTTCGCCCTTATAAAACCAGCCTTCCAGCCTTGACAACTATTACTAAAATACGAGACAAAGACATGTTATATCACATGTGTCAAAATGCGTAACTTGCAGTGTACAAAAGTACACTGCTTCCTAAAAACACCCAACTTCAATAAAATGGTAACCATCCCACTAGTCCAGTCTCATTACCAGACTGTCTATAATTACACCCAAACCCACTAAAAATCTCATTCAAATGGTCAGCCTCATGAGACTGATCACTTTATTTCTCAAAAATATAATCCGCAGGCCAGCCTACCAGCTTTACGGCCCCAATAAATATAATCAGCCGCATGGGACTGCTCATCTTAATTCTTAAAAATATAATCCGCAGGCCAGCCTACCAGCTACATGGCCGCAATTAATACAAAAACATCATCCAACCCACGACTGGTATAGCAGGCCAGCCTACCAGCTACATGGCCACACTAAACACCAGAATATCATACAATCCACCACTGGAACAAGCCTCTAATCTAATAGCCGTCCAGACTATAAATTGGGCTCCCCATTCTCTCTCCCCTAATAATTTCAAGGCTCGTCTTCACTAGCGGCCAACACTTTCTATTAGAGAGGGAACCCACAGGGACGAATGTACCAGGGGCCAGCAGTCTGCGTGCACTCAGACATGATGACCCAGCGCACACCCGCCCAAGCAAACGGCTACCTCACCAGAGAGAATATCTGTAGAGGGAGAACATAACCATAATTGCTACACCTCCACATAAAAAGATCATTAAACTCATAACTAGACGAGGGTTGAGACTATAATCAAATAATGACGCATTTATTCACTCCCCGAGTGGTGGCTATTCTGCCCCAACGGATTCACAATAAATCATAACGCGTATACTACAAAATATCGGATAGACAACTCTACCAGGGCTTCATGGCGAAGACATGGGCTGAAGAGGCACGTCTACCTCAACCCCAGGTCTCCGACATGGCTATCTGCACTACATATTATCTAACTGTATCTCCTCCATGTCACTCCATATGTTAAACTTCACCTCACATAGACTTTCACGAACATACCACACAGCTCAACACACACCGAAAAACTCACAAAAAACACAGTTATAAAATCTCAACAGGCTTCACATAGAAATGCCATTAACGCATCAATCTGCATCACAGTCTTCATACACAGAAATTCTCTAACCACACAGCAACTATCGAACCCAGGCGTCTAGCACTCGGTTCCCTCACATAGAATACTCAACCACACCTAGTTCATCACCACGCATCACACTCCACCCATAACACACTCAACGTTTTACGCCACAGCGCAAACCACAATATTCGAACAACATCCAACTCCCGAATACACATCAGAGTTTCTCCCACATTATACATGCGACGCCGCAGCACAAACCAGTGTTTTTCACACACTGCTCGTACAGCGCCACAACACAAACCCGTACTCAACACACCGGAGTTCTCCACACACTACACGTACAGCACCACAACGTAAGCCAGTGTTCAACACACACCGGGGTTCTTTACACACTACACATAGGCCTACAATGCCACAACATAAACCAGTGTTTGACGCACACCGGAGTTCACACGCTACACGTACAACGCCGTAGCGTAAACTACAGTGCTCAACACACACCAGGGTTCTTCACACATAACACATACAACGCCGCGACATAAACCAGTGTTCGACGCACACCGGAGTTAACACGCCACACGTACAACGCCGCAGCGTAAACCACAGTGCTCAACACACACCAGGGTTCTTCACACATAACACATACAACGCCGCGGCGTAAATCACAGTGTTCAACACACACCCCGGAGTTCTCCAACACACACGATAACTCCAGAATAATATTTCCAAATACACATCACATTACACAGCACATTAGCAACAATTTGGGTCCAGAACTCAATTTCACAGTGCTCCAAATAAACATGCTGTACAACAAAACAGAAATTCAAAAGCTCAATTCCACAATGCTTGAAATAAACATCCTGTACAACAAAACCAAATACAATTTAACCTCCACTGCATACACGTGATGGCACACATGAATATATCCCCACAGCTGTCACTGGCAGAACAATATAAAGCCCACGTTAAACAAATCACCACTCCATAAAAACTCGAAACTGCAAAAAAAAACCTTCCTCTCCCAAACAACCAATACCCCATCTCCAAAACCCACTACACACCCATAGGCCAAGAGAAACTCAAAACCCCAGCCACAGGCCATCAACCAAGGGCGCAAACACCACATCTCCGGTACAGCGAAATCTAACACAAACAGTGGTACCTACCTAACCAGCATTCCCATACTGTTCATTCCCCAAAATGGTACCTGCCTGACCAGCATTCCCATACTATTCATTCCCCCAATTGGCAAAGTCAACCCCTGGAGACTCCTAAAAATGGCTCAAGTGGCTGGATTTAGGGAACGAGTAACATAGTTTCGGTGGTCGGAAGGGCCATGATAGCCAAGGGCGAGGGAACCTCTTATTTATTCCTTCCCTTACTGCCTACCAGCATCCGGAAAAGTTTCCCTCTCACTGAATCAACCTTAAACGTCCTACATGTGACTGTCTGAAATCGAACTTTCTCAGATCATATCGTGATGAGCTGACATAAGTCGAGGCTTCCGAGACTTGTGGACTTGCACCGTCATGCGAACACCGCCCCCATTAGATTCTTCCACCATTTCATCCCCTCCCAATCCATCCCTATTTTCCTTACTGAATACTGTAAGTTTCCCAAAATATTTTAATCGGTTTTTTTTTTCTCTTCTGAGAATCAAGGAAAACAAGACATCCAACACCATCTTACTAAAAACATCAACATCAATTCAAACATAATCACACAAAAATGAAACACAAAAACATCCAACCCTGACAGTACAAACCGGACAACTTGGACCCAAGACAAGACTTCACAAATGACAATCTATACAACACCACATTGGGGACGATGTCGTAACGGTTCATCAATCACGGACTGGAGTGAAAATGCAGTGTTTTTGCATTAAAGCTTCCCTTCTATTACAAACCGCCATTATTCTCCTCTGGAGATCACATTTGCAAAAGAACTAAAAGAGTTAACTCCCCTGATCCTGGGTTACCCAGGCAACGTGTTCCACGCATGCGCCCCTTTGATCCCTGATTGTTCATATTTTCCTTTGCAAGCCAGCGTAGCTGACGTGTTGGAAGATCTCTGCTGTGATTTATAATCTAGCGTAGTAAAAGTATATTTAGAGTAGGAAGGTTTGGTTAGCATTATGTCTGATGTAGTCACTCCTTCGTCTCGACATTCTGATCGTTGCACTGTATGTCAAACTTACAGGTCGCTTGCTGATCGTCACTCTGCGTGCCATCTTTGCCGACCGCAGATTTGTACACAAAGCAATTCGTGTAGTGAATGCGTGGACTGGGACGACGCAGTTTGGCTCAGATATTCGACCTTCATGCAGTCTACAGCTATAGCAACATCTGTAAACGTCGACCGACTGAAAGGGAAAAGAAGAGCTGCAGCTCAGCGTTTCCTACAGGGTATTCAAGCCTCTAACTTGAATCCCAGTCATATCGTGTTGACGACCTTACCAACGGTAGCAAGGACTCCCCCGGCACAGTACAGGGACGTTTTTAGCCTGGAGGATCAGTCCGATTCGGAGCTTACTCATAGGATGACGACCCATGTCATCAAGCTTTCTGATCCGGACCCGCTACATTTGGACACTTTCTCATCCCGGATCCGGACATCATCATCCCGAAGCCCGGTCGAACTTGAGATAGTATCAGCGCCGAAGTCGGACTCTACAATTAAAGTTAAGAAGCCGGCCACGGTACAGCCTAAAGCTCGGGAACCGGAACATCAACTTTCCGGAAAATCGAGCCGAAATACAGACCGGGACCCGGATATCCGAGAACATTCCCGAAATCCGGACTCCCGAACTACGGAGGGCCGGAACGACCATACTAGACAAACAACCCGGAATTCCGATCACCATCATTCAGGGGATAAAGATCGCCTTCCCCGTCCCGGACGTCGTTCCCGTAGCCCGGATCGTCGGCGAGTTGAAAATACGGATCGTGAGAGGAACCGAAATCCGGACTCGGATTTTCCACATTTTCAGCGCCATTCTCGGAGAGAAGATCGAGATCGGGAGACGACCAGACACAGAAGCCGGGAACCCTGAGAGAAATTTATTTGGACGAGTCCCCGTTATCGGCCACGTTCCCGTAGTTCACCCAGATATCGGTGACAGAGTCCCTTACGGCCAGAGTTTGGGAATCGGAATTTATCTTCTCTGGGTCCACGTGAGCCCCGTCGTAGATCACGTACTCCCAGACGACATCAGCCAACAGAGACGAGTGGACATCATGCTCAAGTGGAAAAATCTACATTAAAAGAAATTTCCAAAAACCGGACTACCTCCCCGAAACGGAAACGGACTTTACGGGAATTCGACGCTATCCACTCCAGTCTAGCTGTTCTTTCACCACCACAGAAGCGTAAAGAGAGAACACGCACAGAGACGTTGCCGACAACCACGCTGTTGCCTCAGACGCAAATTTCGGATAAATCTTCGGAGAGTGAGAGAAGTCAGAGATCTCGATCTACTTCAACTTCCCCACCACCGAAACGAAGACGTAGTCATTCTCCTTCGGCAGATTTGTCCGTATCGCCACCTCCGGAGTCGGACTCTGATTCGGACAAGAAAGAAGCTATTCCTTTCAAGACCAAGATGGCGGCGATTTATAAGCTCAAACCGAACATCGCCCGACCTTCTGAGGATGAGAAGTCCCAGGCTCAAAGGAAGAAGCGTCTAACGGCAGCCTCTACTTCTTCTAAGGATTTACCTCCTGTAGACCAGGGCGACCCGACAACTTTTCCCCCATCTCCGGAGTGGAAAAGATTATTGGACCAGTACGAGGAAAATAAGTTGACTTCCAATGCTGTATACCCTAAACGTCCGGGAGTCTTCAAGCCGTATATACTGCATAACAGGTTACTACCGGATAAACGGGCACGTGTAGATGGTGACATCAGTACTATTTCCTTGACACCGAAGCCATCCATCATCGACCTCCCCGTCTTACAGGCATTACAGGTTGAGGAGATGATGCTACATCAGCACCGGATAACCTCGTACATCGACTATTTCATCGCTGGAATGAAAAATCTCATCAAAGAAATTGGCGAACGCCCTCAACATAAAGAAGCCGTTCCCATCATGACGAATGAAGTCGATTTTTTGTGGGGATTCCTCGACTCCTTAGACAGAGCCAACGCCCACATCATGCAGACTGCGGCCTTCTCCTTTTCATTTAAAACAACTAAAGACAGACGTTACACCACATGCTAAGACGACATTATTACAGCAACCCTTCGCTTCACATGCGTTGTTTAACGATGCCATCCAGACTGTCAGATCTGAGGTTCAAGATGAGAGATCTTCCCGTCTCATTGACGTTTTAGCGAAACAACGCCCCACTCTGGACAAGTTTAGCAGACCGAAGGGTCAGGGGAAGACATCAGGACAGACCTTTACCAAGACCACCAAGAGTGACCAGCCCAAACGTGGCAGTTTTCGAGGTAAAGGCAAACGACGTGGTGGACCTCAGTTCCAGCCCCCAGCCTCTAGGGGAAGGGACTCCGGACACCGTAACTAATCAACTGACAGCTTCATCCAATCTCATCATCCCTCCATTTCATCAATTTCAGCATCCAGTCGTCGGAGGACGTCTGCAGACGTTTTGGCAGAATTGGGAGTCCATTAACAACGACAGGTGGGCCATAAGAACCTTAAGGGACGGATTTCATCTTACATTTCTCAAGTTCCCACGTCTCATCAGGTATCCACAGCCCCCGAAATTCCCGATTCGACCAGAACATCTGCAGACCTTAATCTCTTCAGTTCAGATGTTAATCAAGAAACAGGCCATACGAGAGCTCAGCCAGGACGAAGACACTCCCGGGTTTTACAGTCCAGTGTTCCTCGTCCCAAAGAAGGGCTCCAATCAACTACGCATGATCTTAGATCTCCGACGTCTAAACCGAGATCATCTAGCGACGCCTCCAAGGTTCAAGATGCCGTCCATTCCTTCCCTCCGGTCCCGACTCCCACTGAAGACTTGGATGGTATCCATCGACCTTCAAGACGCCTACCTTCATATTCCCATTTACTCACCTCATCGACGTTATCTTCGTTTCGCCGTGGCTGGAAGGAGGTTCGAGTGGCAAGTTCTTCCTTTCGGCATATCCATCGCCCCGTGGTGTTTCACCCGCATTACTCAACCCATCGTTTCATTTCTTCACCTACGGGGCATCAACATCGGGATTTACATAGACGACATCCTGCTGTGGTCCGTGGACGAGAATCTTCTCAGAGCCCAAACAGATTTCGTCCTTCAGGTCCTACGTCAGATTGGTTTCATCCCTCACTCGGAAAAATCAGAACTACAACCAGCTCAACAGAGGCATTACATAGGAGCATTCATCGATTCTCAGACGGGCATAGTCCTACCGCCGGAGGATCGATGGAACAAAATCCAACAAGTAATAAGACAATTCTTATCGTCACAATACCAACCATTGCAACGGTGGCAGGTGCTACTAGGACTGCTAACGTCAACACAGGATTTGACACCGTGGGGCCGACTACAGGTACGACATCTACAATTCCATGTCCAGCCGTTCCTACGAATGGAAACAGACAACCCGGGGGTGCCAGTACCACAAAATCTCCATGCACATCTCAGATGGTGGCAGCATCGACTCAATGTGATGATCGGGGTACCATTTCGTCCGCCTCATCCTGACCGCTATCTTTTTACAGATGCATCGCTAACGGGCTGGGGAGCTCACATGGGGGACTGGGAAGTTGCCGGGCGCTGGTCCCAGGAGGAAGCCCAACTTCACATCAATGTCCTCGAGATGTCGGCCATCATTCATGCTGTCCAACACTGGCTACCTCACATATCCCAGTCGTCTCTTCTAGTGGCCACGGACAACATGACGGTAACAGCGTATGTGAACAAGCAGGGCGGCACGAGATCACATCAACTATTCCTAAAGACATTGGACTTACTTCAGCTAGCTCAGCTTCATCAGTTCCACATACGAGCACGATATATACCGGGGAAACTCGACGTTCTGGCAGATGCCTTGTCCAGACCAGACAAGATCCTGCAGACGGAGTGGATGCTGCACCCACAGGTTTTTCAGAGCGTAGCACAGATTTGGGGTCAACCTCAACTAGACCTATTTGTGACCAGGCACAACAAACAGATTGCATGCTTTGTCAGCCCAGTCCCAGATCCGCAGGCTCTAGCCGTAGATGCGTTGTCGTTGGACTGGAAAGGCCTACTAGCCTACGCTTTCCCTCCAATAGCCTTGATTCAGATGATCCTCAAGAAAATTTCAGAGGAACGATGTATCATCATCATGATAATACCGTGGTGGCCTCAACGACCTTGGTTCCCGCAATTACTACTGCTACTCACAGACACGCCTCGGCGACTACCAGTGTGGCGAACTCTTCTCAATCAGCATCGTCAGGGAGTTGTCCACGAGAATCCGGCCTGGATGAATTTACACGCCTGCAGACTATCGAGCATTCCCTCAGAATGAAAGGATTTTCAACGGATGTTGCACAAACGATGGTCAATGACAACAGGAAATCAACCAATCAAGTATACCAATCAAAGTGGAAGTATTTCAGAACATGGTGCAGAGACAATCAACTTAATCCCGATTCTGCCTCTCTACCCATAATTGCTGATTGCCTCCTCCATCTTCATAGAGACAGACACTTCCATCACAGTACGATAGAGGGTTATCGTTCTGCCTTATCTAGAGTTTTACGTCTATCCATCAACTTAGATATTGGACAGGACAAGGACATTTCGTCACTCCTTAGAGCTTTCGCCCTCCAATCCCGACGAGCAGTACAGTTACTTCCAAAGTGGGACCTTGGTGTGGTATTGAGCTCTCTTCTAAGACCTCCATTTGAACCACTAGCGGATGCAACTATAAAAGCAGTGTCCTACAAGACGGCCTTCCTGATGTCGTTCGCACTGGCAACTAGAGTCTCCGAACTTCATGCCTTAGAAAGGAAATCACTAAAGTGGACTCAGGACTGGTCAAGAATCTCATTACGTCCCACCCCGGAGTTCCTTGCGAAAAACGAACCAACACTTCCTGGACCACACACTAAGCGTCTCTACGACATTCCGGCGTTATCCAATGTGTTGAACTCGAACCTGGACGAGGACAGATGTCTGTGCCCAGTTAGGGCATTACGTCACTACATTCATCGCAAAGACCCTAATAGAGGCACCAGACGTCTGCTATTTCTATCTCTGAAACCTAATGCTACAGCGAATATCACTAAGAACACCGTAGCCTCATGGTTGAAGAAAGTTATTCAATGGACGTATGAACTCGCAATCGACAGTGCTCCCCTACTGTCCTCGGGTCATCGCATGAAATTCGTGCACTGGCTGCGTCTTGGCCTCTTAACAAGAACTTATCCGTCGCTGACATCGTCAACGCATGTGCATGGCGATCAAACTCGACGTTTACCAGTCATTACTTGAGAGATTTATCCATTCAGGCAGATGGAGTGACTACATTGGGCCCTCTAGTAGCTGCCCAACATGTAGTCCTTTAATTCAGATCAAGAAGAAGAGGGGGGAGCGGAAAGATCAAGACAAGAGCACTCTGGGTAAGCGCATCTTCATCCTTGAGACGGAGAGGCCTTACGAGGAGCGGCAAGACGTACTATGTCATAAGACACCATTTTGGCAAACGGTCTATAGTGACGGATCGGATCCTTGCACCTCACTAAGTCGTCTTGCGTATCTCCTCATAATGCCTATTCGCCTGTCATTACGGCTTGGTTTTATTATGTGGTTTTACATTAAATACAGAGTTCAACTCAGGTTACGTGTTCCGCATGTCTGCGTTATGACTTAATCGACCGGCGACCCAACCTCCTCTGTTGGTAGTCTGGCGGTTTGTAATAGAAGGGAAGCTTTAATGCAAAAACAGAAAACATTTAAAAACAATGTTTGTGTTTTTTATTAAAGCAAATCTTCTATTACAAAGGATGCACCCAACCCTACCTCCCCGCACGCCTTGGTCGTTATTCAACACGCCAACTACTGCGGCAGGAAAAAATGAACAATCAGGGATCAAAGGGGCGCATGCGTGGAACACGTTGCCTGGGTAACCCAGGATCAGGGGAGTTAACTCTTTTAGTTCTTTTGCAAATGAGATCTCCAGAGGAGAATAATGGCGGTTTGTAATAGAAGGTTTGCTTTAATAAAAAACACAAACATTGTTTTTAAATGTTTTCTATGTGTTTGATAACCTCGTGCTCCCTGGGAGCCATCAACTGGTCTGATGACTAAGAGTGTCCCGGGGACCAGCGTTCGTTGTCATATCTTTTATCATTTCACTAAGGGCGGACACCTACCAATTACAAAAATGTCCTACCTCAGTTAAAAGACAGGAGATGGACACTCGTAGCCACCGGACTCCCCCAGCCTCAACACCACACATAGACTCCACCCCCACCAGGCCAGCCATCCCGTAGACCGCAGATTGATGAACACTCAGAAATATTCGGGAATAATCCCGAACATCCCTGAGAGGAAAGGCTGCACCAATTGCTGCCGTCGCCGGAACGTAGGCCTGGACCATAAGGTCAAGAAATCTACCTGGAGCGCCAGTGTCCGGCAGACTTTCTAAAGGACATCCAGACACCGGCGGTCCAACTCGACCTACCGGTGGTGATTCACTAGTTTGGATTATGAGGGCCACCCTCCTCAACCAGTCGAGCATCTACTCGACCTAACCGAAGACCATATACCCTAACCTTCTCATGCACTTGGCCCACCTCTTTATCTAAGTCCAAGAATTTCTTCTACTCGACATGCACTTCGACCACTTCTCACCCCCTTCAATTTTTTGCAGTGCTTCCTCTATGATCATTAACACATTAACGGCCCTTAATCTGCCATGGCAACCAACGTGGAATGATATATATATTTAGTATATGCAGACAAATCAAGAAGAAATAAGGAATACTGAATCACAATCCATTCAAATACGTTCAAAAACTCTCAGTGATTTTCCATTTCAGAAAGTCACTGAAATAAACGAAAGTCAGTCCAAAGTGGAATGACATACGGTTGCTGCAAACAATTCAAAAGAATTAAAGTATACCAATCACAATCTAATCAAATAAATTCAAAAACTCTCAGTGATTTCTCATTTCAGAAACTCACTGAAATAAACGAAAAACAATCCACATATTTTGTCCCCTACAAAACACCAATTTGACACCAAAAATAATTCATAGTGTCAACTCCTCACGCTCAGTGATCATCCACTCCAGAAATCACTAAAAAAAAATATAAAAAAAAATAAATAAATAAAACAGTTCACAACAGTATGTCCAAATTTGACACCAAAAATAACCCGTAGTATCAACTTCTCACGCTCGGTGATTCTCCACTCCAGAAAATCACTGAAACAAAATAAAACAGTCCACAACAGGATGTCCAAATTTGACACCAAAAATAACCCGTATAGTGTCAACCTCTCAGACCCAGAAAATGAAAATATTTAAACATGTGCATTGCTCATGAGTTCAAAATAATGAAACACATTCATGAACAAATGCACACGTGTTACCGCAGTCAACACGTTCTAGTGTGCCTATTCAGCTACATACATTAGCGAAAAAGAAAAAGAACAAGACCCATCTCCAGAACAAGTGCAACACGTGCTATCACACAGTCAACGCGTTGCCACTTCTCTGTTAATCTTGCACTATTTCAATTTACAACTAATTATAAATAAGGCACTAAAGAAACCCAGGGTGAACCTGGAGAAAAAAAAATCAATTATCAATTGTGCCCGAAAACAAAAGCAGGCTACCGGTGTTCAAAATAAATAAACCTTCAATCAACACGGTCTCCCGTGCCTGAAGAAATGCAACACAGAATACAAGCTGGGTTTTAGATTGGATCACATCGAGGAATTATTACTCCCGAGTTCAAATACAACCAGGAAATAGTCTGTCTTCTCAAGATGATAAACTGTATCAAAATTTAAACTCACTCATTCACAACACAAACATATATGTAAACTATTGGAAGGCTCTGATTGAGCTCAAATAATTTATGGAATAGCTTCAAATCTGGTTCAGCGAAAGTCAGAAACCGTTTGTGTACCACGAATAAGTGCTTTGCGCACAACGGAAACTGAATTGTAACCAAAACACTATATAAAACTACTTTCCATACCCAAGATTTCTAAACCCTGTATATTTATTCTGATCTCGGGAAATAGTACTCTATGTTGGAAGATTCTGATTGAGCCCAAATAATTTAAGACAGCTTTAAATTTAGATTAGGCGAAGTCGGAAACCGATGGGATCCTATATCGGAAACTGACCTATAACCAATCCAGTCTATAAAGCCAATTTTCACATCTGAGAAAATCTACAACCTGAATGTCTTCTGAGTGAGCGAGTGAATAGAATTTAACGTCGCTTTCAACAATATCTCAGCCATATCACGACGAACCAACCTAGCACCACCCAGCCCAGAAAGGTCTCTCGATCAAGATACCAGTACTCTCTCGTTTATTTCCAAAATAATTCCAAATGTGTAACCAAAGCCAACAACCAACATTTGTTGACCTGCTTCTCTAAAACCTCCATCACCCCCATAGTGTCCAACCTCATGAACAACCTTCAGACCACTCATGGATGAAACATAAGCATGTTCTCATTCAATTAAATTTCAAAAAAACAATTTCCTGAACTAATCCAGAAGAAGGGAGAAAACAAAAACAAGAAATACAGGTCATTAACTCAATTCAAAAGGATTGAGGAAAGTCTGATTACTGTTATCAAACGGACAACACCATGGTATCGCCATGAATGTCGGCTGCATGACTGGCAATGCCCCAAACTATAAACTGAGCAATACAAATCATGTATCGGACAACCAAAATGTAGGCAATATACATCTGGATTAATACAGAAATTGACCCGATGAGCGATATTTTTAGCCAACCAGTTGACAGCCGACAAATTCGACTATCACGAACACCACGACACAAATAGAACTATACAAATTAGGGACCAACTGTTCAAAAAAAATATCTTGAAACACAAAGAAAAAACGTATTTCCCTTTCATCGGAATGGGGAAAACGTTAGCAGCAAAAAAAAATCAACCGTTCTCAAATTAAATTGAGCCGCGAATAATCTGAGCATTTTCTATTAACCCACAATTGTATTCCCCACACAAGCCCCTCTCAAACGCCAATATCAACTTTACTTCAAAATGTTCTATCATACATTAACACTATCACATAGCAGAAATATCTCGCACAAAAGTCAATCCACACAGCGGAAATCTATCACACAAAAGTAACACCTGGAGCGACAATGGAGAAAAAACTCCTTAAAAATTCAAATTTTCCCATATACTAGCTCTATACGATAAGACGGTACAAATATTTGAACATTGTATAGCCCTCCCGGGCTCAAATCGCATTCAATACAACTGAGTCAATTTATCCGGCTTTAACCAATATATTGGTCACGAACGGTCAACATGCCACTACTAATAACATACCGCGTTTATCACAGGACAATAAAACTCCATATACGGCGACGCCAAGTTCAATAAATGAATAGAGTAATACACTATTTCCCAGAAATGTTTGCTAATTGAGCTGGCTATTTACCAGAAATATATTTATTAGCGGACCGAAATGAACACATCAAGTCCCTCAAAGAGGCGAAACGATTAATTACCACATTACACAGATTTATATATGCTGTCGACAGTTCCAAATTATACCGCATTGGCCTTTACTCTAATAACACAGCGCGCCTATCACAGGGTAATAATATCGGTACTGTATATACAGCGACACCAAGTTCAAGGAGTCAATGTGATACACTATTTACAAGAACTGTTGACAAGCTCAGCTGGCTATATACCAGAAATATATTTAGTAGCACAGACCGAATGGAACATATTTAATAGCCCAGGCCGAATTGGACAGAACTGATTTCCCAACAAAGAGCGGCGAAACGATCAATTGCTATAATCACACGAGCTTATGTGTGCCGAATTTATCCTCACGCAGGCCTTACTTATAGTATAGCGCGTCCAACACAGGGCAACAATACTACTGTATATACAGCGATACCAAGTTTATTAAATGACTCTGACCGACACACTATCTCCTACAAATGCCAGCCGGCCAAACACCAGAAAAAAATATTTGATAGCCCGGACTGAAATGAACAGAATCTCCCAAGAAAGGCGAAACAAATAACCGTCACACCACACAAGCCTGTGTGCAAATTACTATTGCCTGGGCCAACCAGCCAGACAAAGAAAAACCTGTTCTGAACTATTCCGCAATCAACAGTCCGCGAGCCATGAAAGAGTTCATACAGAATCGTCTACTAAAATAGCCCATTGTCAGGATGACCTTCTCCCGGTAAAACAATTCAACATTCAATCTAAACGTGGACAATCGGCCAACATAACAGGGATTGGGGGAACGCGAACAAAGGGAAAATGGCCGGCTTCCATACCGTATCGCGTTTGTTTACAGGGAATTTTTCACAGTCTGGTTTTCCAGCGTAAATTAGTTCTCAACCGTTCTCAAAATTAATTTTATCTCTGACGCCAGATGTCGTAGCGTTGGTGTGCCTCGACTAGCAACACATTCTACGATAGATAGCTCAAATATCCCCCGTTAAAATTGTCCCTCCACCACCCGAATCACGTCCTATCTCTCTCAGTCTCAATTCCTATCTCTCTCGGAAGTAACCCGGATGAGGCAATCTCCTGGCATGTACGATTTATTTCGAGGTAACAGGGCTAGCAGTTTGGATCGTAAAGCTATCTCTGCAACATATATTTATGGAAAATGTGGACATCCACATATACCCTGGACTGTATGGATCTTTCAACAACATCTATATGGCTTCATTGTTCCAGGAGTTTCACAGCAACTTTTTGCTTCGTTTTATGCGACTAATCAATCAAATTAGCCACTCTAATATTTCAAAAATGAAACATGGCTTCAAATGACATATTCGGTGAAATTTATTATGTAAATGAAAATGGCATGTGATGGCATACTTCCATCTCAATGTCATATCCATGTTGGATGAATGTAGATGCACTGACTGATGAATAAATTTGATTAAATTGTCTGATGCAATGCACAATCTCCTAGCATGCATACACATGGCAGGGTGATAATACCCAGAGCAGAGGTCTGTCTTTTATGTGCACATGCTAGCAGTTTAGATTATGTATCTGTCAGTTAAACTTGATTTATTAACTAGGCATTGCCTCTCAAATCCTGCAATTTGTGCATGACCTTGATATGGCAGTATGCCACCCCATGCTTTTTTCATTTACAGAATAAATTTCACTGAATATGATGTTTGAAGCCATGTTTCATTTTTATACGCCCGCCAAAAGGCGGACGTATTATGTGATGGCGGTTTCCGCCCGTCTGTCCGTCCCCCGTGTCCGGTCTATATCTGGGACAGTTTTCTATCTACAGTTCTAATTTTTGGTGACTGGATACCCTATGGGGAGACGATGTGTCGCGTACCAAAATGAAGGTCAAGGTCAGAGGTCAAAGGTCACTGACCTAAAAAACAGGAAATCACCGAAGTGTTCGTGTCCGGTCTATATCTGTGATCGTTTTCTATCCACAGTTGCAATTTTTTGTGAGTGGATACGCTAGGTGGAGACGATGTGTCGCGTACCAAAAATGAGGTCGAGGTCAGAGGTCAAAGGTCACTGTTGCCTAAAATCAGGAAATCACTGATCATTGACAGTTTTCTATCTACAGTTCTAATTTTTGGTGAGTGGATGCCCTAGGGGGTAACGATGTGTTGCATACCAAATGTAGGTTGAGGTCAGAGGTCAAAGGTCAGTGTGACTGAAAAATCAGGAAATCATTAAAAATTTCTAATTTTTTGTGAGTGGATTCAATAGGGGGAAATGAAGTGTCCCATACCAAAATATAGGTCAAGGTCAAAGGTCACTGTCCCAAAAATTAGGAAATTATTAAAAATAACATTTCTTTGTGTCAGTAGATACATTAGGGGACACGATGTGTCGCATATCAAAATGTAGGTCAAGGTCAAAGGTCAAGGTCACTGTGACCTAAAATCATGAAATTATTGAAAATCATGATTTCTTGAGTCCATTGAGAAAATACGGGTAGCCATTTTGTCATGTACCAAAATTTAGATTCAGGTCAATAGTCAAGATCACTGTTACACCAGAATCAAGGTCAAAGGTCAGTGTGACTTCAAACTCAGGAAATCATTAAAAACTACTAATTTTTATACGCCCGCCAAAAAGGCGGACGTATTATGTGATGGCGGTTTCCGTCCGTCTGTCCGTCCGTCTGTCCGTCCCCCGTGTACAGAAGAATCCAGGAGGCTGTGGCATTGAGGTATGATAAACTGTTCAATAACACAATTCCATCTCCCTATTAACATTTGAAGCCAACCCCAAATTTTGCCTCATATACCGCCACTCTAATAAATTTGATTGCCTAAATGTAGGGGAAACTACATAGATGGTGTCCTTTTTATACGCCCGCCAAAAAGGCGGACGTATTATGTGATGGCGGTTTCCGTGTGTCCGTCCGTCCGTCCCCCGTGTCCGGTCTATATCTGGAACACTTTTCTATTTACAGTTCCAATTTTTGGTGAGTGGATACCCTACAGGGAGATGATGTGTCGCGTACAAAAATGAAGGTCGCGATCAGAGGTCAAAGGTCACTGGCCTGAAAAACAGGAAATCAGTGAAGTGTTCGTGTCCGGTCTATATCTCTGGATTTTTTCTATCCACAGTTGCAATTTTTTGTGAATGGATACATCAGGTGATGACGATGTGTCGCGTACTGAAATTCAGGTTGAGGTCAGAGATCAAAGGTCACTGTTGCCTGAAAATCAGGAAATCATTGATCATTGATAGTTTTCTATCTACAGTTCTAATTATTGGCGAGTGGATGCCCTAGGGGGAAACGATGTGTTGCATGCCAAATGTAGGTCGAGGTCAGAGGTCAAATGTCAGTGTGAATGAAAAATCAGGAAATCATTATAAATTTCCAATTTTTTGTGAGTGGATTCAATAGGGGGAAATGAAGTGTTGCATATCAAAATATAGGTCAAGGTCGAAGGTCAAAGGTCATTGTGACCCAAAAATCAAAATTATTAAAAATAAATTATTTTTTTTGTCAGTAGATGCATTAGGGGGACTCAATATGTCACATATTGAAATGTAGGTCAAGGTCAAATGTCAAGGTCACTGTGACCCCAAAATCATGAAATTGTTAAAAATCATGATTTTTTTAGTCCATTGAGAAATTACGGGTAGTTGTTTTGTCATGTACCAAAATTAAGATCCAGGTCAAGAGTCAAGATCACTGTGACACCAGAATCAAGGTCAAAGGTTATTGTGACTTAAAAATCAGGAATTCATAAATAATTACTAATTTTTGGTGAGTGGATTCAATAAGAGCAAATGAAGTGTCGCATACCAAAAATTAGGTCAAGATCAAAAAATCAGAAAATTATTAAAAATAACATTTTTTTTGTGTCAGTAGATGCATTAGGGGGACTCAATATGTCACATATTGAAATGTAGGTCAAGGTCACTGTGACCCCAAAATCATGAAATTGTTAAAAATCATGATTTTTTTAGTCCATTGAGAAATTACAGGTAGTTGTTTTGTCATGTACCAAAATTAAGATCCAGGTCAAGAGTCAAGATCACTGTGACACCAGAATCAAGGTCAAAGGTTATTGTGACTTAAAAATCAGGAATTCATAAATAATTACTAATTTTTGGTGAGTGGATACAATAAGGGCAAATGAAGTGTCGCATACCAAAAATTAGGTCAAGATCAAAGGTCACGGTGACCCCAAAATCAGTGAACTATTAAAAATAATATCTTTTTGTATCAGTAGATACATTAGGGGGACACGATGTGTCACATACCAAAATGTAGGTCAAGGTCACTGTGACCCCAAAATTGTGAAATTGTTAAAATCTTGATTTTTTTTGTGTCCATTGAGAAGTTATGGTTTGTCATGTACCAAAATTTAGGTCAAGGTCAATAGTCGAGGTCACTGTGACTCCAGAATCGAGAAATCTTTGAAAATTACTTTTTTTGTGTCAGTAGATACATTACGGGGACATGATGTTTCACGTACCAAAATGTAGGTCAAGGCCGAATATCAAGGTCACGGTGACCCTCAAAATCATGAAATTCATAAAAATCACGATTTTTTTGTGTCCATTGATACATTGACGGAAGACGATGTGTCGTGCACCAAAGTTTAGGTCAAGGTCAAAGGTCAAGGTCACTGTGACCCCAAAATCAGGAAATCACTAAGTCACATTTTCATATGCCTGTCGAAGACGAGATCATGTAATGCGATGTTGCGTTCTGCATGTCCTCGAATGGCGAAGAGGAGCCATACATTAATTTGTCAAATGTCAAGGTCACAGTCCCCCAGAATTGAATCAAGTTTAGCTGACTATATATGTTAGGTTGGAATATTCAGAGTTCTCTCCCTACATGTATATGGCATTTGTCCTGTGGAGTTGTCTCCCGTGTTTGAAACAGCTACATTTAGTTAAACTGTTGTGAAATAGAAACCATACATTTACTAATTTAACGTGGAGAGGGGGTCCTTTATGAACTTCATACCTGTTTATCAACTCAAGAACAAAGGTTTGCTTCATCACTTTCTTCTTCCTTCATGAAAAATTCTCTCGTCTGAAAGAAATCCATTTGCAGGAAAAGTACTATTATCTTGTGTTTGACTATTGTCGATTTCATTGTGGGATATGTGAGCTCTCGGTTCTTGCTCCAAGGTCACCTAGTTTCCAAGAGTTAAGCTCATTTTAGTTTATCATTCAATTTTAGATGTGATATGTTACATTTTCAGAAGCACAAAATTGTATACCTTTTTCTGGATTGCTAGCTACCAATTGGAATCAAGGCGATTAAACAACCTTGAAATTTGAACCAATGTAATTCCAGATATACAGGCGTATATTGAAGCCCTTTGGGCTCTTGTTGAAATAGTGAAGTGGCTAATTTGAATGATTAGTCACATAAAACGAAGCAATACGTTGCCATGAAAATCATGGAATAATGAAGCAATGGATGCTGTTGAAAGATTCATGCAGTCTGGCTTATGTGTGAACGTCCACATTTTCCATAAATATATAAAAACTGAAGTTGACATAGCCCTATACCCCAATCGAGGTATAGGCTAATACCTCGATCAAGGTATAATACCCCGATCAAGGTATTTTCCCCAACCTGGTATAGGGGCAGGGCTGCAACATGCCCACTAAAGAAAATTATTGTTTATCGTCCTTTTTTGAAAGAAATGATAAGGGTAAATACTAACACTAACGGGGTACATGCAGCACTCACACTCACGGAACTTCCCATTCCAATCATACATCTATACACTCGCTTC